>VZTT01031171.1:3922-28541 GCA_013400855.1 Buphagus erythrorhynchus | reverse complement strand
TTGAAATATTTTAGGAATCATTATGTCAATAATATGGAAAAATGAGCTCAGGAGTACAAGAAGAACATGAACCAGTTTCCCTCCTTCTGAAGGGTAACATGACTACTTACTCATGGGGTATTTTCTATATAACTTGTTCACTTATTTTTCCTTTTGCTTAATTAGAATTCTAGACTAAATCTTTCCCAGGAAAAGTTTTGAATTAAAAATTACTTAATTAAAAAATTCCTGACAAGCTTTACTGGGAAGATATGGAAATAAAACACAGGTCATATGAATTTGACTTTCAATACAGGTCTTAATTTCAAATTAATTGCAAACCAGAAAATCTCAGTATTATGTGCAATGAAAACATTAGTAGAATTATTCCAGTTTATGTTAGTGATTTCTTCATTTTCTGAAGAAAAAACATTTAACAAAGTACAAAACAAATCACTTTAAAAAATTAAAAAGTTATGTTAGTTTTACATTGATTCCCATCAGTTCCTGTAGCTCATGCTCTATTTTTGTCTTATTGGAATGAAATTTGTAGCTACTTCTAGGATTAGCTAAAGAATATATGCCATTCCTATCTCTTAAGTGACCTGTTAGCTACTTGCATGGTAGACACTTTTGCCACCTTTAGGTACTCCTTTTAGAGTTCAAAGACCCCAGAAAATGTGGGTAATTGTGACATGCAGGAAAATTCAATCTAAGGAACCTGTCAGATGTTTTTCTACTAGCAAACCTATCAGTTCCAAAATACAAAAAAACAGAAGGTGAATTACACCATACACACCCTACAGCAAAAACAGACATCCAAAGGATTTTACTTTCCATGTTTGCACAAGTCTCAGAGGATGGACAGGAGCTTACTTTGCTCCTGCATTATAAATGCTTGGACTTGATCCAGTTGCTGACGTGAGTGAAGCGTGTGCGCTGTATGACCCTGCCTCAGGGCTGCAGGTTTTGGACCAGAGATGGCCTATGCCTAGACAGACCTGAGAGCAAAGAGATGGACCAGGATCTCTCTACAACTCTCCTTGCTATCAGCAGGGTGACTGACAGTGGCCAAGTAGTGATTTTCACCATCTTCACTTTCTTAGGCTGTCTTATTGCAACATCTAAGATAGCATGGACCTAACTTTTAGTATTAGGCATAGTATCATGTCATTTACTGTATAATTTAACATATCCTTATAAGAAATCATCTTCTTAAATAATGGTCTTTATTCATGTGCTTACCATTCTCAAAGACATTTCGTGCCGGGAACTTTTTTAAAAAAAGGTTTCAATTCCCTCCATTTTATTTATTCATAATCTGCAAGCCATTTTTTATATAGGAAAAATATATCAGCGATTATCCGTCAAAGCCCCAGTTTTAGTGGAAGTCAATTATACTGTACTTTTAGTAGCCAATTATTCTGCCTCTGATTGTACTGATGACAATTCTTCATCTTAGAGATTTTAATAAAAATGCATTCAGTAAAGCAAACCCTTTCTCCCCATCTTGCTTAAATTAGTGGTGCACTGGCTGAAAGCAGACTTTGACCTTACAGTGGTTGCTGAGCATGTCTGGTCTGCACCCATCCACCAATGCATCCCTCCAGGCAGAAAGGTGGCACCTGGAGCTCTCCATGAAAGAGGCTTAAGCTGCTCAGAGCTATGTGTGGGGTGGCATTAGTAAGAGGGGAAGGTGGGCAGGGAGGACACTTGCTGAAAGGTCTCTGCAGCAGCAGGCTTCCCCCAAGCCCATTTCTACTGAATGTCACTCTCAAGCCTCAGGGGGAGAACAAAGGTTGGAATTCCACACTTAGGGGGCAACATGTTGGTGGGCTTGTACAGAGCTTGGCCAAACAAGGACCAAGAATTAACGTGCCATTGTCCAAAATCCAGAATCACTTTACTCTTTCAAGAAAGAAGTGATTGTAATTTATAGAAAAAGAGGAAAAATTGTCTTGTATTGTGTCAGAATGTTTTTGTATTTCTAGAACTGATTACATATATTTTTTTTGCTGTGTGCTTCTCTTCACTCAGTAAAATATGTTCCTTTTAAATGCTGAAGTCTTTTGTCCCTACATATGTGTTTAAAGAGATATTTCCAAGTAGTTTAGACATTACATTTCAGCTTACTGGAATGAGTACATCTATATTTAAAGCAAATATCTATCATTGTCTTCCCAAAATAAAATAAGTAATAGCAAAACCATTAGCTGCTGTTAAAACCTTGACATGCAACACTGCAGCAGAGGTATTCCTTGAGACACTGCAGTTAAGTCTCAGGAGCTATGCCTCTGGTGAGGAGTCATAGCTCTGATTTCAACAACAAAAAGTGTAAAAGGCATCACTTCCAGAAAACATTCAGTGCTGTAGATGAATAGAGGAGAGGATCATATAAAGAGCTCATGCTACACCTGGCAGGTCTTGGATAGATCCTTAACATAAGTCTCAGAATTTATCAACCATATGATACAGCTTGTCCGCTAGAATTTAATTTAATATTGAGCTAAGAAATTGTCCTTGTAATACAAGGTCTGTATCTCCATTGCATTCAGGCCAGAGTAAAATGCAGCTGGGATATAAACTGCATGTGGGTGCTGTGCTTGCTTTTTTCAAGGGAAGGAGGTGAGGGTGGGTTACCCTGTGCATCACTTTTCAGTGCAGCTTTACCCCCTGAGTGCCACTGTGGCTGTGCACTTCATAGACTGTCATGGATGACTATGATGAAGCTCTGTTTTAAAATTACTCTAGGAAGTTTTTGTGCTGCAAAATAAAAGAAGGCTGAGGGCAACTCCTGTGCTGGACCCATTTCTTTCTGACCTCAGTATTAGCTTTTCCTCCAGTTCTCCTGCAGGGTGGCATCACCTAGGTCTCTCCAAGTACAGTCTGAAAGTAGCTCACTCCAAGGATGGATTCTAAACGACAGCACTCCCAAGACTGAATGGTGGTTTGGCTTCCTGAAGTCCTGTGACACATCTCCAGAAAAATTTGTACCCTCCTATCCCTTCATGCCAGATCTCAGGGAATGCAACACAAAGCCTCAGGTTCCTTCTCCAGGAGCAAGATTTCAGTGGGCTTCAACACCTCTTTCAACATCTTAAAAACTAAAATCATGTTTCTGCTTAAGGAACACAGAGTACCAAAGGAAATCCAGGAGCAAAATGAGGAAGCAGTCTATTCTGGATCGAGCTAATCTTAGGCAGTGTGTGTCTCTTGATAGGCAGACAGTAACTTCTCCTATTTAGCAGAATAGGAGAGTAAATACTCCCATCTGTGAAAGCATTCTGGAAAGATTGACCCTGAAATTATTAGATTATAGGCAATATCATTTACATTACTGTTATAGAAGCAAATGTAAGTTTTAGGACTGATTTTCTTTTATTAATATTTCTTTTAGGAACATGAAAAACCTATTAAAGCATTTTAAAAGTCCTTAAGAGTCCTTAGCATTCTTTGTTTTGTCCTTAAGAGTCCTTATCATTCTTTGTTTTCCTGTTCTCACCCAAATCAGTGTCATGTTTATGAGCAGAGTTTCAAATGCTGTTAATTCAGTTACCACCGATGATGAAAAAGGTGCTTTCTGATAATTTGAAAATATTTTACTGGAGAATTTGGCTAACCCTACTGATCCAGTAACTTCTTATCTTTGAGTTGCTTGCAATTGATTTTCTGAAATCTGGCTATTAACATATTTGTTTCTTCATGCAAGGGAGCTAAATGTTCATAGATATTTCAGATATAATAGAGTACAATGTTCTAGATATTTCAATAGAAGAAGGTATTTTTCTGATATTTTCCTAATTTTTTCGACACTCAACAGTGATCTCATGAACATATTTTATTAATAAATTAAGCAAGTAAAGATGCAAAGCTTTTGTATTGGTCCCTGTATGCCAAGTCAGCATATACATAGAAACAGAAACTAATATATAAGGCCTCTCTACAGAGATCAGCTTTTCGAATCTAGTCATTTTGCCAACACCTAAAAAAATCTGATTCTCAGAAACAGGTCCAGATGTCAAATACATGTCAGATTTTCAACAGGATTCTGTTAGTAGAGATGGAGCATACTCTCTTCATGCGCTGCCCTTTTGACATAATGGATCCCTCCCCCATCTTGCCTTACATTTCCTTTCCTTGCCATTGCGTCACAGCACGTCCTTTGCCTGGCAAAGGGTCCCTCAACCAGTAACATTTTATCACTATTATTACCAGAATCTGGCACTTATATTCTTTGTGAAGTGTTTTATGTCAAGGACTGAGAA
The DNA here is from genome assembly GCA_013400855.1 of Buphagus erythrorhynchus. Lineage (NCBI taxonomy): Eukaryota > Metazoa > Chordata > Aves > Passeriformes > Sturnidae > Buphagus > Buphagus erythrorhynchus. The sequence continues at coordinate 24,297 of VZTT01031171.1, read as the reverse complement.
ACACTTTGCAAGATATAGCCATTACTGTCATTACGCTTTGCAATAGCTAAGTTTTCAGTTCACTGTCTGGACAGAAAAATATTTCAGGTTAAACACAATACTTATTAGTTCTGCAAAAAAAGAGCTACATTGTCTTTTTACAGTTTTAAATTTCTTTAAACTTTACATTGCAGTAACTTACTGAAATCTCTTTACAAATATCATGCCTTTACAAAGACCATTTATGCCATTTTTAGCTTTGTACTGAAATAAAAATCATGACAGAGATCTATTTCAGAAAAGATTAGATGTTTTAAAAAATCATAATCCAAGGGCTAGGCCCATGAATAAGACTGGATGAATTTATAAGATATAATTTAAACCATAAATTTAACTATTAAAACTTTAAATACTTAGATTTATTTTGTAAAAAGACCCTGGATTTTTTTTTTTGTGACAAAACCTTAGCACAATGTTCTGTCTAGAAATCTATTTATTTTATTAAGAGTCTTTTAAATAAAACTGAAATATTGTGCTTAATGTGGCTTTTTTTGACTGAACAAACTTTTATCTCCAAAAAGATATTTTTCTGCTTTACTACATCCATATATCTGAAGACCCATTTATACAGCTGTATTCAAGCAGATGTGTTTCCAAACTGAGTCCTTTGAAAAAATGTTATTCCTTTATACCATAAATCATATGTAATCAATTTATTTGTATTCCATAGTTGCATGTAAAAAAAATTAAAATCTCCATATGGATGATTGAAGGAGACCTATGAAATGCCATGCTGAGGAGGTGAGTGCTGGGGCTAAAAGAAGAGTAAAACCCGCTGGCATTGCCACCTGCCTCAGCTGTACACAGCAAAGGGCCAAAACCCCTTTTTAGCAGATAAAAAGATGCATTTAAGAGTCACAGAGCCTGGCCAGCAGGCCGGTTTTATTTTTACACTTAGGGCTGTCATTAAATAGTGTAAAGCTAAGAAGTAATGATGTGACAGAAGGTGAAAAAGCCATGAGAGTGCCCCAGGCACCCACTGGGAAGGTGACAAGGTATGGAAAGGGGATGACTGGATAGAGGAAGGCACAGGCAGAAGAGAAAGCCCCTACTTCTGAAGTGTTATATGTGGCTGTAAATGACAGCGACAGCCAGCATGGGAATGCCAGCCAGGAATTCCAGATTCCTCACCTGATGCATTTTCAAGCCACTGTAGCAATATAATCATGATCTGTCAGCTCCTCTCATTGTCTGTATGAGAGGCCGACTGCCATTAAAATTCAATCTATTATTGTCAGAGTTTTGCCTCTGAAATCTGCAGAGGCTTTACTTGTATCTTAACTGAAAGACATAATATTAGCATGCAGGAAATCAAGGTTTTCATAATAACCCTACTCCAAATTTGCAGAAGACTATTTCTTGGCCAAAAAAACAAAAAAACAAAAAAACAAAAAAACAAAAAACAAAACAAACAAACAAACAAAAAAAAAACAACAACAAAAAAAAAACCAAGGAAATTACCTTTGTTTACTACACATATGCTTAATTAAATTTTTCTCTATAAGCCTTTTCTTACAAAACTGGGAATATTAGCACATGGGAATCATCACCATCATTTATACTCACCAAAAGAAAATAAGACAATCTTATGACTTTTCTAAATCTTTTGCTTGATTATGACTGTGGAAGTAGAAAAATGTCAAGAAAACAGAATTTATTCTGTAGTGCGACACTACTGCCAGCAGAGTTCTGGCTTTAAGAACAGAGACTTCCCTTTGAAGCCTGGTGTTTGATGGGATTGACCTTACTTTGTGTGTTCTCCTGTTCCCATTAACCCCTTCCCAAGGAGTGTGGGCAGGCAGGACTGTGCAGACCCACTGAAGCCAAAGCAGAGCTGTACCCACAGGCACAAAGGGCTGGGCTTTCAGCCTGTGAAAGGCAAATAGAAAAGGCTGGTGAGAGGCAATGTGCCAAGGCATCGAGCAAATTTTGACTGACTCAGGTTCAAGGTCTGCCCTTGGCTTTCTGGGTGAACCACTTTCCCTTTCTGGCTTCTGCTTACAGCAAACAAGGGCACGGCTGCCTACGAACACTGTGCCAGAAGAATTTCAAACAAAAGGTTTGGGTTATTTTGTAAAATTGCCTCAGAGATTAAAAAAAAGTTGTTACACGTTTTTATTTTTAATTTTTATGAAGAAGCACACGGATATCAATACATTAGAGAACATTAAGTAGCCCAGTGCAAATGCATAGGCAGAGTAAAGAAGAGGAGGCATTTTGGTGCAGTCCTGTATTTTAATTAAATGATTCAACCAGCCAAATATTCCAGCACTGTTTATTTTTATTTTGATCTTCTTGCATTGAAAAAGACCTGTTGAGCTAACCCTGTTAAGTGTTTGTGGATATACATAGGAAAAACATCATGTGAACACCTTAGGTTAGGAGGTTTACGATTTCATAAAAAACTTTCCAACATGGTGAAAACAGACAGAGGTGAGAGACTTCACTCCATCCACCACCGCCTCTGTCTGTCACTACTGTCGGTGGCTGTCCTGGATGATAACTGAGAACAAGCTCTGTTGTGAGCATGTGAAATCTTTGGATAACTCCCTAACCACATCCTCCAGCTTGCAGTCCTAACACATTTCACACAGTCTGCACAAAATTTTGCAACAATCATTATCTCTCTAAAACCCAAACTCATGGAATCATAGTTTCCTGAAAAATGTCAGCTTTTGGTTGTACTTGTCATGAGCAATTTTTTACTCAAAGTTTCTGGGACAGCCTTTAAAAATTGTGCTGAGCCTAATGCTCAGACTGGACAGGCAGGAGACAATTAAATGGAGAATCAACAGCCATTTGGGCAATTGTGTCCAGAAGCATAGTGCATCTTTGGGTACCTGGGCCAGGAGAAAAGGGGGACAGAAGTCACTAGTCAGGTGCCCTCCTGGAGGTGACTCTGCAGTTCCTGAGGCAACCTCACACACATTTCAGGGTAGCTCACCAACATTTCTCCAGTTTTTAAAAGGTTAAAAAAGGTAGGTTATGCCAATAGCATATATACACTAATTTTTTCCCTTAGTTTCTCTGCATGTTCAAACACGAGAGAAGAGGGTTCAGAGTTGTCACAGCCGTAGCCAAGGAGCAGACGTGTGTGAAATCATCCCATCAAGAACTCACTGAATGACACCCAGAAACAGGAACACCAATCTCTAACCACCTATGTGTCTTTTAGTACATTAAAATGAACAGAGTAAAATTTGATAAAGCAGTCAGGACCCTTGAGGTTAACATACATTCTCGAGATCTTGCATTTTTGAAAATGAGTATTTCTTTTCAGACTTGGTTTGGAAAAGCTTCAGTGTTTTGTTGAGAAATAATTTAATTCACGGAAGAAGTAACTGGCTTTTTGCTGCAATACCAGAGGGATTTATTCTGACCATATTTCAGATATCACTGACTTGCAGTACTGCTGTGTTGACAACATAAGTTTTCATATTTTTCTTATCTTCTTGCAATTATCCTTTTTCTTTGTTGTTGTTGTTCTTGCATAAGGACCTCTTAAATATTTTGTGGTTAGAAATCTTTTTTTTACTTTGGTATCTTTGGTTTACTTTCGTTTACTTTGAATTCATGGTGGTGGTAAGGGCTGTAGTTTTGTTGTTGTTGTTGTTGTTGTTGTTGTTGTTGTTGTTGTTGTTGTTGTTTTAATGAAAATATTTTCCAAATAGGTGAAAACCAGCATGAAAATGCAAAAACTTTAAAGAAAAAAAAAGCAAAGGAAGAAGAGCCACAACCCCCTCCCTTTAGCTCATACTTTTCACCTCCCTGGATAATGAATGGTTCTCACTCTGATGCACCTTTGAGACTTCAAACCAGAAATGGATCACACACCTGCTATGTTTCAAAGGATTTAATTGTGCTATGACTCTTTTATTTTAAGTGACAGAGCCTTAAGGTCTGTGACTCTCAGACCCAGTTGTCAGTAAGTATTTATGAATCTCAGGTGGTCATGGGGAAGTCAGGAGTTTCAGAGCTGGAATGTCCATCCCAGGCAGCTGCTCTGCTGGTGTTGGTGCTTCAGTGGCACTGTCAAGGTGCCCTGGGTATCTCCACTGGTTGACCATGGCTCAGAGAAGGATATCCAGCCAGATGTTTAAAATAAAGGCTATAAAATCCCTTCTCACTACTTTCTTTGTGAAAAGGTCTCCTAAAGGGAAGGGGTGAAGTTTTCCTTATTGGCTTGTGCTCAGAACAGCATCTGGGGTGGGACAGATTCTGGCCATGCTCCCCTCGGCCCAGCTGCCTCTGGATTTACCTTGCAATAACCCACGACGTCTGCATGGCAGGGAAGGAGGCTAGGCACCAGATGCATGATCCTACTCAGACAGCAATAAAGTTAGCTTATACAGAGCTTAAATTTGTAGCCAGAGACTTTCCCTGCTTGCATTTTCTTCTATCTTGCACTGTGTAATCCTGCAGCAGCAGAGCATGCTGTTTGGAAGATTTATTTGCAATAAAAGAAAGTTAGAAAGCAATAATTCAATTGCAAAGAACTAGGGGAATTTAAGTAAAAAAAATTCAGCAGTGCAAACCACACACCTCAACGTACTGTTTATTCAGTGCTGGCAACATGTACCTGCTTTATTGGTTTAAAGCACAACATTCAGTCACAGGGTATTGTTTCAGCAGCTGGGCCATGTGTTGAAGTGAAACTCTAAGGAAGTGCAGCAACATTACAGGGGGAACTAGGAAGGAGGCTATCAGAAAAGGATATGGAGTTGGCTTTTATGAAGGAAATTTTGAAAGAGGCACACAAGGGATTGACAAGAAGAAATTCAGATCGTATTGACCTGGTTCCTCAAATGAATGTGTCAAAAAAAGAGAATAAGAAAGAGTTTAGCATTTCAACTTGGAAAAGAGGGAACCAGACTATTACAATGCAACACAATAGCTGTCATGGGGAGCTAAAGGACATTTAAAGCAAAAGATGGACTCTCAAAGGCATTGTTTACACCTAGGAATGGACTTAGAAATAAACAAGCAGAAAGCTGGGATTGTACAAATGGAGGAAGACTACAAGATGAGGTTGCCAGAGTGATTTTAGTAGCAGAGAACAGTGGTTTAAACTGCAAGAATGAAAGAGAAAGAGGAAAATCTAATCATGAAAGGAAACAATATGAAACTCCTAGCGCTCAGGGGGCTTTGAAGGTAAAAATTAAAAGTGTGAAGAAAAGGGAGAAATTAGAAAGCACAGGTCTATACTATAAATGCTTGTCAGAAACATCTTGCTTCATGTTGGGCTTAGCCTCTTCTTTGTCTGCTTAAAATAATGTCATCTCAGGATAGGAATTCTATGCTTAACCTCAGCAAATTAAAAGAGAAGAGAGGGAAGTAGATGTGGGGGCACAGTGATACCCAGGAGGGTGAAGAGGAGGCTGGAAGTCCCCTGCTTGCTTGTGCTGCACCAGTGACTCCCTGGGGCTGTGTCCCCCACTTGGCCCCCACACAGCTCAGGGCATGGATGGGCTGTGGCACTGTCCCTAGGGGCAGGGGAAAAAAGGAAGATGGAGAAGCCCTGAACATTTGGAACAAGATGCTACAAACAAGGAAACCTTTGGGTGCCAGGATATGAACATAGGTGGATATTCAAATGAAAAATAGCTGGTATTGTTCTCCAAAGCCACAGTGTTAAGCAAAGCATTCTTGACTGCATGTAACAAGCAGTGTGGGCTACAGAAAATCCAGCAGTGTACAAGCCTGTTAATGTAGGGCATCTGAGTCGCCTACTTTAAAACTTGTTTTAAAATGTCTCCATGTGCTGTCCTTGATTGACCAAAGAATAAACCCCAAACTTTCTATCCAAAGGAAAGAAAGCTTTAACAGTTCTTGCAGTTATTTGTATAACCTTTTCAGAAGTGCTTTGTTTTCTTTTTTTTGCCTTTCATTTACTTTGAGGTTTGTAGTTTCTTTTTTATCAGTGGTAACTTTGAAATTTAACAATAAAGTAATTTTCAAGAAGAAAGCATGAAGTGTTTTACACTTTTGAAGAGTAAGTTGTTAAAGCAAACTTTTATTCAAAAAACATGAAGGGCTAGCTCTTGTTAAAAAAAGGTCAGCTATGATGAAGTTTCAAATGTCACAGGGCCAGAGCTTGTGCTTGCTGTTAACCCAGGTTTCACACTTGGTTTTGCAGGAGGGATGGAAGTGTTTGTATATGAGGAAGAGACCATGGGCTAAATACTGTGGGCTAAATCCCAAGGAGGGCTCATTACTTGTTTGACCACACTGTCACCATGCATATTTTCACTGCAGCAGTGAGATAACTACAGAAATTTCAAGAATTTAAAATGTATGTAAATTTTGTTTCATAAAACTTTTCCCATCAGAGATAGATCTGATTGATGCTAAGGTGACAGATGTCCATTTTGGGAAAGGAATGAGCAAGAGACATGCTCGCTCATCTGATGTCTGAAAAAAACTCATGTTCTTGTGTAATCAAACATGAGAGGTGAGAAAATGAACATTTGGGACAAGATATTGTTAAAAGGAAAATCAACTTAAACCCATCTCTTCCCCCCTAGCTAGTATTTTTGAATGTATTTAGTAGCCAAAAATACATTTTTGATTTTCTGTATGAAATTTCTGCATCAATCCAATAATATCCATTACTGTGAAAATTCAAATGATAAAAGAGAAGTTGCTCTGCAGAACCCTTCTGCTGAGCTGCTTAAGAAACAACTGTCCAGCTCATGGTATTATATCAAAGAATATGAAAATGAAATCCAAAACAAAGAAGAGATTAAACAAAAAAAAAAGATAAACAAAGGGTTTTTAGCAGGCTTGCTAAAGCCTGAACTTGTCAACCTGGGTGAAATTCCAGTATTTTGGAGCTTCTGTTTTGAGTGGGATTGAGGACTGTCAATATTTACATTTTCCATGAAAAGGGAATTTATTAATAGAATTTCTTTGGAAAATCAGGAGCAAATCTTTCTGAAATAACATGAAGTCTTCTTCTGAGCAGCCATGCTGCAGAATTCTCCAACCATTTGGGGCACTTATTCCCAATGTTTACATCCTTCTGTCCTCAGTGCAGGAAAGATGTTGGGGCCTTTTTGGTCATGAAGGCCCTTGAGCCTTGCATTCCCTTCTTCAAGAATGGTCTCTCCCTGTTACTAGTGGGGTTTTGCAGGGCTCCATCTCCAGCCCTGCGCTCTTCATCATCTTCATAAATGACTTGCATGCAGGACTGGAAGGGATGTTGAGCAAGTTTGCAGACAATAAAAACTGGAGGGACCTGTTGACTCCCTGGAGGGCAGGGAGGTCCTGCAGAGAGACCTCAACAAATTAGAGGCCTGGGAAATCATCAGTCATATGAAGTTCAACCAGGGAAAATGCTGGACTCTGCTCCTGGGACGGGGCAATCCTAGATGCACAGACAGGCTGGGGAATGAGACACTGGAGAGCAGCACCATGGAAAGGGACCTGGGGTCCTGGTCAGTGGCAAGTTGAACATGAGCCAGCAATGCACTGGCAGCCAGGAGGGACAACCCTGTCAACCCTGTCCTGGGGAAATCAGGCACCAGCCAGGCAAGGGAGGGGATTGTCCTGCTCTGCTCTGCACTGGGGCAGCCTCATCTCGAGTGCTGGGGGCAGTTCTGGGTGCAATAATAAAAGATATGAAACTATTAGAGAGACTCCAAAGGAAGGCTGGAAAGATGGGAATGGTCTTGAGGGGAAGCTGTGTGGGGAGCAGCTGAGGTCACTTGGTCTGCTCAGCCTGGAGGGGAGACCTCATTGCAGTTACAGCTTCCTCAGGAGGGGAAGAGAAGGGGCAGGCGTTGATCTCTCCTCTGTGGTGACCGTGACAGGACCTGAGGGAATGGCCTGAAGCTGTGTCAGGGGAGGTTTATTTGGATATCAGGAAAAGGTTCCTGTGGTTTGGTGTTGGAGCAGGTTCCCCAGGGAAGTGGTCACAGCACCAGCGTGACAGAGTTCAAGAAGCATCTAGACAATATTCCTGGGGTGTCACATGGTGTGACTCTTGGGGCGTCCTGTGCAGGGCAGGATCCTGGATTTCATGATCCTTGTGGGCCCCTTCCAGCTCAGCATATTCTGGGATTCTTTGGTTGTCTCTCTGATGGCTCCCTAATACCTTTGAACTTCCAGTCCCATGAGCACGGACACCCTCCACCACACAATATATTGGCAGCTCAGAAAATTATCCAAACATCAGGCAGGCTAGGAGGAGCTAGGGCATTACTGCAACTCTATCAAATATTTTTGTGCACCAACCCATGAACATTTTTCTTTTCTGTCTTCTTACTTTTGCAAAAACACAGTCAAATGGATACTAGGATCACTATTCTTTTGCAATACTTACAGTATAATAATATTTTCCATGATTCAGTTTTACCTATTGCAACTAGGTTCTCTCCTGACCAAACTGCCAGCAGAGGCTGTGTATTCCATTGGTACTAACTCAGAATTTAATGTCAGTTAACTCTGCTCTTGTGGATTGTAGATTATAGCCAGGAAACTTCTGATTACTCTTAAAAACCAAGACTTGAATTTCAGTTTTAGTCTCTTTCTCAGGTGGGCCATTAATCTACTTTTCAAAATATGCACTCAATTAACCATTTCAGCATGTGCTACTGCTTTTGAAATGTGAATAGACTGTGCATGTAAAATCCCATTTTTCTGATAAACTGGAAAGCAACACGTTTTTGTTCTGCAGGTACATCTATAAATATGTGGGAAACTTCCATTACAAAGTTCTGAAGTGCAATTATTCCACCAAAAATTATTATCCATGGCATTCTCACTCGCAAACTAGTAAATAGTAATGGTGCAATTTTAACATCCTCTGAAAGTGAATAAAAATAAAACTATAGCTCCAGTTAAGAGTTGAGCAGTGTAGTTCTGTGTCTAGTGTTTTTCTCTCTTTGTTTTCTACCAATTCATTGCACTAAACAGAAAGTATCTAGTTACATGGATTAGCCACTGCTGCTTTTCCATGCTTATTTCAGAGTTTATTTTTTGATGATTGCAATTTATGGTTGCACTGTCTTTTTAATATTTTGGTATTCAGTATCTGTTGAATAATAAATTCTACCTTTCATATTTTATTTTAATAGTTGTTGTTGCCATGTGCCCTTTTTTTCAGGTTTTCATTTGGGGCTATTAAATGTAGAACTTGTCATTTAAACATTGAAATTGCTGTTTGCAATCAAAGGCATACAATAATCTTTTTAAGACAGACTCTAATCAAAACTGTTCAGCTGCATTGATGAGAAAAAGTTGCGTTGCCTACCCATTAATATTGCATTCCTGGGATAAACAGTGTAAACTTGTTAAGGGTATGGTACAGGGCGCTAAAATTATTTCAATTCTGAAATGCTAGAAGAGGGCCTCACTATGTAAAAACCTGAGTGGAATAAACTGTAAAACAGAGGAGAAAGTCTTGAGGGTGACAGCCTTGCTGTACAAAACAGAGAGAAATCCAGAGATTTCTCTGATCCAGAAATCCAGAGAGGTTTGTGTTCTGAGGATCACAGAGTGGGGTCATTCAGCGCAGGCAAGGTCCAGAAAGAGGAGGGAGTTCAGCCTCCTCCCTCCCAGTTCATATCAAAGCAGTGGTTATTAGGATGCAGCTCTGGCTTCTTAATCATCTGCTTGTAGCTCAGGGGCAAACAAATACAAAACTCAGTTCAATTCCCAGTCTGCCCTGGAGTTTTGTTCCTGTTTGCAATGGCCCCTGAGCCACCCTCTACTTGGGAAATGGTCCTAACGTGTTTTTTCAGGACTGAGTTCAACAATGAATTGCTCCCATAACCGTGGTCTTTTTGGCCATGTGGACATGAAACAGATTAGTCAAATGCCAAACATAGGAAAAAAGCTCCTGGGCCTGTTTGCTTTTCTCCCTAATAGTGGGCACAATACAGCTGCTTTGACAGAATTTCTGTAGCTGGTACTAGAGTTAGTTTGAACCCCAGCTACAGATTATCTCTCAGAAGACTTCATATTGGATACCTAGCTTTATATATGGAGAAGCATACAGAACTCTCCTATAGCTTTCCCTGAGTCGAGTTTCCTAGGAATGACTTTCTGGGTAGCTGCAAAGGTCAGGATATGATGCAGTATTGTGTGCAGTCCTCAGTGCTGCATTGTAATGAGCATGACAAATCTCGTCTAAAATTTGAAGTACACAGACTAATACATGGTACAATTTTAAAATCTAGCCCAAGGCACCAGTAATTTTTAATGTGTTTTAAGAAGTTTCTGAAAATCATTTGACCACTGTGCTAACATGGACCCTTTTTTGTGGTTCTGATTCAGTTCTTCCAACTTCAGTGATTCTACTTCTGTATTTCTTTTCATCCTTCAATCATAATTACAGTTTCATGGTGGTAGAGTTTCACCGAGTGAAAAAAAATCTAAACTAATATCTTAATTTAGATATATGCTTTATGATAGAAGATGTGAAAAAATTTATTCTTAGGAGTTGCAAGAGTGATGCTTCCCCTATCCTGTATTTTCACACTTCTGCTCCAAGCAGGAGTTCTGTTCAAATGTAATCATTAATTTGAAATAAGGGACTTAATTGACAGGGTGTATCTAAAACACATAGGTATTCCCAGTCCTGCTAACCAGTATTACATCTCAGCTCTGGAATACTTGGCTCAATGGAGATTGAACATACATATGGGTTCATGTATATTTCCTCCAGATGGCTTAAAGAAGTTGTCTGCTTCAGGCTCCTTTTCCTTCTCTCTACTGAAAGATGCACATGGTGTAAGCACTGTTTTCCCAACAATTAAAGGGAAGCGATAGATCCTTCACTAGATATATTGCTAACAATTAGCTGGCAGAAGACAGAAAACCTACAGACTGTACTTCTATGTGATTCTGTTGGCCCTGTCTGTCTCACAAAAATAGCACCCCACAAACCATATACAAGGAGATAATGATCAGTCCATAACAAGGGCGTGTAAAGTCAAACTTCCACTTTCTGTCAGCGTACAAGATGGAGAGTTTGGACAGCCTTGTTTGTTTAGTAAGTTTGCCAGTAAATGTAGCTAGGATAGAATTGTAATGACCAAACACAAGGAAAAAAAACCATTAAGATAATTTTCTGGGCATTGTTGTGCTTACTATTGGATAAGCAGGCATCAGATCAGTTGGTTTCCAGCCTGTGGAGTCCTTTGTACTGTGCAGGAGAGGGAAAATGTTAGACAATTTTTCCCACTGTCATTTCATTCTTTCCTTAACTTTCTGCAGCATTTGAAAGTTATATAAAGTGTCCTGCAAAGTTGTGCACAGTACGTCTGTGTGCTTGTAGATAGACGCCTACACTTCACACAAAGGCAGATGTCCTGTTAGGATTTTTCTAAAGGCAGTTGCAATTACTTGCCTTGCATTTGTGATGCAAAATATGTCTGACATTACTCTCCCCGAGCTTCAATGTCTGGCTTTGAAATGCCACTACTTTACCAATAAGGAGCAAAAAAATTTGACATAAGAACAAATGTGCTGCTTCCTTCTATGCTGATCATACTAGACCTTTCTTAGAAACTGCTTCTTCATAAAAGCAGTCTTGTAACTCACAATAACATCCACCTTTAATTAGGGACTTTTACCAAACAATTGGAAGGAAGGTGTCAGATTAAAAAGTAAACAAGCAGGCAAACAAAGCCCACAATCTCCTCAGAAGGCTGTTTTAAATTGAGCTGACTAGTGTACTCAAGTTCAGGCAATTTCCCTTGGGTTTGATCTCAGACAAACGGAGTTTCAATTACACCTTGTATACTGTAGGCAATATTTAGACTTCAAAGGTTTTCAGGGATCAGGATGAATTGTTTACTTATTTAAAAACTGAAAGCTTCTTTGCTTCTGCACACAATGCCTATTCCCCACGGCTGAATGGTTATATCCTTTGGATGTGAAATTCAAACATTTAACATTTATTTCTGCTGGATTTCTTTGTGTATGTATAAATACATGTAATTTCTTTGCTAACAACTCTTACTGTCTTTTGCCTAGTGATGTATAAACAGTTTGAAGATAAATATGCTGTGTTGCTTTAATGAGTACCCATGCACATGTGTCTTTGCATCAAACTCTGTGAACTAGTCAGACTTATATAAACTCAGTCCCACACAGTGTTCTATTATTTACATACCTTTCAGCACCGTACCACACTGTGGTATAAAAAGCACAATGAAGTCAGTCTGATGTCCCTCACCTGCTCTGATGGATGTTGGAGTTTACACATGGCAATGGACTGCTCCTACACAAGACGTTGCCATTGCGTAATGCTTTTCCCTCATTTATCTCTTAGTAAGGAAACAAGTGGGTCATTAAGAAACTAGAAAACCTGATTACTACACCAAGATATTTGTTGAGCAGATATGTGTTGAAAGTAATTATACATTTGGATGCTTTTGGAAAGGACAATTTAGTAGGTATGATGTGTCTGGGATTTAATAAACTAAGTCAAGCCAGTTTAAGTACCTGTAGATTAAAATAAATTAGATGGGGAAAAGTAAAGCAAAAACATGTTTAGGAGATATAATTTCTAGTAATCACAGGCAAAAACTGATACATTTTAGAATAGTCACTAAACTCTTATGAAGGTCAGTAGAGCTTAAAATATGAAAACCAAAATGTGAGAAAAAACTGGATAACATGGAAAGTTATACATTTTTACTTTTTCATTGCAAGCACCAACTTAATTAATTGAAATAATATTTCAATTACTTCCTGTGGATAGATATTTACAATAGTCACTAGAGGAGCCCTCAAGTTGACCAGATTTCTTAATGAAATCCCAAGGAAAAGGGCTTCCAAAGAAAAATCAAAGCTCTTCCTTGAGTCAAAGTCACTTTCAAGATTGACATCTAGATGCAGTATGGTGAACTTTTACATACATATTCAACTACTCTTAGATAAATTATTTTAAGTTTGCTTTCAAGAGCATGTCCCAAAAGTTTTTCCTGCAGAGCATACACAGGGAAAGCAGAATCATTAGAGACAGGTAGTAAGCAGCTGCAATAAGAAGTAAATAAAAAGTATAGGATATATGGTAACTCAGAAAAGGACACATTTTGGTATAGGTAAGAAGGATATGGGTACATGAGTCTTTAATTCTCTTCTAAGCAAAGTCTTGTATTTTATGACACTCACAATCTCTCTTGTGAATAGTCAGCCTGCTCTGCATCAAAAACTTTCAAAATAGAATTTTGATCTCTTACTTAAAATGATCGATAACTATGAAAGTCACTGCTTTGAAATCACAAGTAGCAGATCTCAGTTAAAAAATTCCAACACTAGAGCCAGTAAAATACTGTAACCATGTGCTTTAATGGAGACTACAGTTAAATGAAATTTTGCAAGCGTGTAACTTTATCTGCTGCACAAAGCATCCAAATTGGAGCCAGATATGAATCGGAAGCTGTGTAACTAAGGTTAACCCAATCTAATAAAATCTACTGGAAAGGAAAAGACTATTAGCATTGGCTTAGCACCATTTTAACAAAAAACACATGGCTTGTGGCCAATATGGACCATGGGAAAACTGTGGAACACCTAAAAGGAGCCTCATGGTGGGAAATTTCATAAGTGGGTTAATGGAAATTCTGCTTTTTGAGCAGAAGACACGCAGAGGACTAATGGGAGATCTATCTGATTCTTGCTTGCTTGCTTTGGAGTAAGTTGCAGACTTTGATAGTGCATCACAATGAACTGTTGGGACAGAAGACACACTATTTTTACAGGGAGCTTTCTAAATGACAGAGGTCATAGCAGCCAGTCCCAACTGCTATCACCCATACATCCAGAAAAGTAGCCATTCATAACTTCGTAACAGTATATACATAACTTCTCTACCAGAACTTCTATCTTTTAAAAGATAAAGATATGGAATAAAAATAACACAGTGGTTCCTGCATTGCATTTTCTAAAAGTTGTCCTATGAAGTTCCTTGCTTTTGACTATTGATATGTTTTTACAATCATGGAATTTCTGTTACAGAAATATTCATAAACAAAAAAGTTATTTTATGTCAAGCAATCCAGTGAACATTTTCTTAAATTTGGAAAAAATATTAATAGTATTTTATTAGGTCAGCGTTTCACATCATTTCTAAATGCTTCTTGACAAGATTATGGCTTCTGGTTCCTATCAACTGGCCTTGCACGGCAGGAAAAGTCATTATGTTATGCCACCTAGAGGTATTCTTACTATGCTGATACATTGCCTGAGTTATACATTGCTCCCTATATTACTCTGCTCTATTTTCCTGGTGATGCCTTGTTTGTACAGCAAACTGGACTACCATAACCATGTGAAATTTAGCTGAGAAAGAAACAATAGTGCAGAAAAAGTGGATTCTTCTGTTTGCTATGTGTGGTCTATAGGCTGAGAAGAAAGACTACATCATTGTTCCATGTATCATCTTAACAAAACAAAGAACACCTCCAACAGCAGTTGTCCCAAAACATATTAACCCATATTGGAGAAGCCATGCTGGAAATGGAGAAAATAAGAATTGTCTTCCTCTCTGAAATGACACCAGATATACTGTTCACAAAGTGAACAAAATTGTTTCAAAGTGCCCTTCAGTCAACAGGAAAGGGAATTTTATGGTGGTTTTATAACCATTTCATAATCCCTAAACTTTAAATTTAATGATCTTTATTATTCAGCATTTACATAGAGTTTGTGTTCTCTATTAAGTAAAAACTCTCTTTAAATGCCAACAGTTTATTATAAGAAAGAAACAATATTCTTCTAAAAACATTTTAAAAAATAAGAGTATTTAAGAATAAACTAAAGTTTTCTGAAAAGGTGCACATGGCAAAGAGATAAGTACAGGTACTCATCCAAGCATGACTTTAATGAGTTAAGAAACATCTATTTCCTCCATTTTAGTAGTCAGGAAATGACAGCTACTTCTTAGAATTAAGAAACTACCTCCAAAGACAGTAAGGACATGTTACTGGCTTTGGAAAAAAAATTGCAGAACACTATTCTCTGCACAGGAGAGGGACAACAGTACAAGACAATTTCTATTTTCAGTGGCAAAAATTTTCACATCTCAGCTAATCATGTTCCAAGCCTGAAACTCAACCACCTGCTTACCTTTTGTCCTGGCATCTGCCACTTCCACATTGGTCAGCAATTACATGGCGGACTCAGTTAAATTTAAGTTGCTATGATCCTGCACAAAAATTTCAGATTTGAAAATGTGGCATTTCCAAATGATTTCGTAAAAAGGAGAAAAACTTTCAACCTGCTACAATATTAGTGGGTTACTAATGTAACCCACTAATGTGATGTTTAAATTTGATATTGGATGGAGATGTGGGAACACTACAGTATTCTGCTCTGCCACTTAACCTTGGGTTCTTTTATAATCTACTAAAGAGGAAAAAAAACCTAAATCCAGCAGTTCAGAGACCTGTTTTTCAGCTGGTGTATGAGAAAAAAATGCTTTAAAATATGTTGGATTATGGTAACAATATTCACCTGTTTCTCTTCACAGGAAGAGCATGTATATGTATATTATATTATGCTATAATGTATAGCATTACAACATAATACTTCTGTGCTTCTGCCTACTTTTTAAATATGCTCTTTTTTTTTTCAAATGTCATTACGAGAAGATTCTTACAAGGACCTTCTGTGAATATGTATTCAGATAGAACGAAGACAATGTTCACCTCAAGTGTATGGCCTGAGTTGAGGTAAGATGATCAGCAATGAAGAAGTCAAAGCTGGGAGCAAGTGTCCTATAACACAGAAGCAAGTTCTACGCTTAAATGTGTCTAAATATTCTCTTGGTTATTTTTTAAACTCTAAGCTTTTTCTTTTTATCAGGAGCTTTAACCATATAATAAATGTTTGTTTGCAAGTTTTTATCAGGTGTATATATATATAGCTAATTAATTTTTAACCAAAGCTTAATTTTACTTTGTTTTTCTTCTGTGTGCTGCTAAGGTCTTATCAATCCTTTTGATTGCACAAACATCACATGATCAGCTTTTGTTGTTTGTCATGGATACAAATGTAAACAAAATTTGTCATAAAGATCAGGCTTCTAAAGTCTACATGACACCGGGAAAAGATCAGGTGTTGTTGGAGCTGGCTAGTGCTGGTCCTTGAGGTTTCTGTGCTGAACACAAATGACTGAAATCCATCAGCTGATGAAGTGTTTGCCTTCCTCCAAATCTCCATGTAAAATGTTAAAATGTTTCAGCAAATCACAGATTTCCTTAGGGTTCTGTTTCCTGGATGGTGATCTGTACTAGCTGTCATCTACACCCAGCAGCCACAGCCTTGTCTCCTGCTGTTGGTGGCTTAATTGAGAATGCTCCTTGTGGAGTCACAGCCCGGTGTGCAGGGTGTGCTTGCAGCAGTGTCTGTGCTGGTGTGCATGGATGTGCATGGATGTGCATGGATGTGCACCCTGAGCATGCTGCTGGGGCCACAAAAGCCCAGAGGAGGCATCAGGAAGGACTGCCATGTGGGAGCAGGTTGATCATTGAGAGTCCTGTGAAATGGTCTGAGTGTCCTGCAGAGCTAGCCAGGATGCCTAGCTAAAGTACTTACTCCTGTCTGGAGTAAGTGAATCCAAAATCTGCAGCTCAGGGACAGTCAATATAATATCAGAAAGATAGAAATTGCCTTGTTAAGGCCCACTTTCCAAGCTAACTGCCATGTATAAGGGGGTTTTTTTTGACCTTTATTGTAAAAGGCCAAAGAGCTATACTGATGATGTCACCAGCCAAACATGGGTGGCTAAACAAAACCCTTCAGCAAAATATGGGAGGAACACACTGTAAGCCAGAACAAAGTGTGATCTGGTTCACTGCAGTCTATGTACTCTTTGGGTACATCTAATGAATACATCCTTTTCCTGGAAGGAAGTTAAAAATCATGAGTTATGCATGTATGGTTTAAAAAACAAACAAACAAAAAAAGCTGTAAAAATCTGCCTGTACCACCTTTAAATAGCAAAAGTATCTTTTTGATGCTGGGTTTTTTCCCTATTTATTTTTTATTTTGCTAGTGAGATATTAATCTGTGTGTTTACTGGCTATTTGGCTGACAGCAACCACTCAGGTAATAAATCAGAGGGAGATTAGAAAGTTGTTTGCACTTCTGAAACAAACTTCAAGGTTTCCTGTGAGCTATCAATGGTTTAACCAAGTTGCTTGAAACAAGAAAGAAAACAATTTTCAAGACAAAACTAAAATGAGAACTGGTTTCTAGTCCTGAATCTGAAAATATCCTTGAAAATTTTTTTTTTTTTTTTTTTCCACGTTTGCAATTATGGCTAAGGCTTTGTGAAGGAATCCTCAGAGACATCATTTGTTTGGCAGTGGAACCAGGTTGGACTGGCCAGAGACCAGAAGTGAAAGATACTGTCAGTACTAAGAGCAAATTTGTTCCCGAGATTTGCAAATGCTTGAAGTAGAATTGCTTCAGATTACCAATATTTTTAATATTGATCCAGCATTTAAACTTTGAATAGTCTTTTACTTGCTAGTAGCATGTTATAATTCTGTTCTGATATAAAAAAATAAATTTTTTCCTATAAAGTTTCTATCCCTTATTACTGTTCAGGACTAAACAGTTTGAGACTGGTGTGAAGGTTAGAATTCTTTGTATCAGTATGCCTTTTTTTCAACTATATGACAAAACTAGAATAGGCTTATCATGCTATATAACTCTATTAGCTTAGTGCCTCATTGATTGCACTTGACTGAAAGTTTTCTCCAAAATAAAAAAAATTAATAAATAGTTTCAAAATATTACCATTTTACAATTTTTGAACACCATTAAATTATCAATTTGACTTCCGAGTTTTGTATTTTCAACTTAGTTTAATGTTTTGAACCACAGATCAATATAGGAGTTGCATCCTTTTTTTCCTTTTAAAAATTATTTCTGTAAATTATAAAAATATTGGCTGTGAGTGAGCCATACCAGGCCTTCTACCAGAAGGATGAAGGAATGAATGGGGACACCATATTCTATGGGTTTTCTGGGGCGGCAAAATTTTCGATCCATAAAGGGGGCTTGTAAGAAAACAACCACTGATCCTTTCAGTTTTGTGTGCTAATCAGAATGATTTATTAAAAGGTTAAAAGTGTATTAACAGTAATCTTATTGTCTCTTTATGTGTGATTGAGCCCTCTGTTTCCTGTAGTCTTGTTATTAAAAGAACTATTTCCTTAATAGATTGCATTAGGTTGTGCAGCAAAGGTAAATTATGATTTATATGCACTTGAACAGCATGCTAAGACAAATGTGGTTCTACTTAAAGTGTTATATTTATTTAAAACTTCTCAATGTAAACAATTCTGTAGAAATAATTATTCATGAAGAGGTTTCCTGCTATTCTGAATGTGTCAAAAGGCTGGTTTCAGCTTCACTGGCAGTTTTCCAGACAAGACTAACATCAAACTAGCTACATGCACTTAATGCTTAACACAGACTGTGTACACTAAGTACACAAAATATTGATTCCCAGCTTGAATTCTTGAAGTAACTTGTTCATAGTAAATTAAAATATTAATTGCCTCACATCTTCTTTTAAAGAACACGTTCTTGCAAGATTTAAATGCAAATTAAAAACATCATGGAGAATTCATAACTGGGAATGACTTGGGCCCTGATTTATTAATACCACCACATACATGTCTTGGAAACTCTGTTGGTGCATAAATCTTTCATAAGCACTAGGTTTTAAACAAAGGTGATACTAGAGGAGAGGCAGGAGTATTCTGACAGAATTGGAGTAAAACACAAATTTTGTGAATGCCCTGTTACAGCTGGAGCAACACAGTGGAAATTAGTCTTCTGAAGTGTACCCTAGACAGAAGGAATAAATACATTCCAGGATGATCCATGTGGACAATGGAAGAATTAATGAGCTGGAATTTGTAGTTTTTTTGCCAGCCAGATACAAAGAGTCTGGAAAGGTCATCTTTTTCAAAAGGGAGAATTACTTTTGTAGGAGTCATCTTATTTGCAGAATAAGACACACTCTCAGCAGATTTGCTGCAGTAGAATAAGATATGAACCACTCAGGAAACGCATTGATTTTGAGCAAATATTTGGGGTAAAATTATCTGCTGCTATAAACAGAATCTGTTAATTTTTATGTGAAATTGAACAGTTGTGCCAGGAAAAGAATGCGTCTTTATATTTGCTCAGTTCTGCCTAGGAAATAATCTGAAAATAAACATTAGCTTTTCCTAAACCCAAGTCAAATGAAAAAGGAACTGGTATAAAATTTGCATTTGGCAATTCCACTTCTTCTCATATTCCCTTACTAGTGTGAGTTGTGTAGTTATTTCTCCTCGAACTTGAAGAATCTTACTTGTGATTATATTAAACCAGAGACATACAGATGCATTTGACAAATATAAATTACCTATTTAGAAGCAGTGTTACTGATGTAATTGCTTAAATGGAGTTTAAGCCTAAAAGTCAGTATAACATTCACTATGTATTTGTCTGATCTATTCTCAGTGTGTCATCCAATAAGTTCTTTCAAGGTCGATTTATTTCCATATTTGTGAAGATTTGTTTTTTGCCGATACTGACTGTAAAGGATTTTTTTTTAATGTATCATTCTAGTGAACAAGCGATCACGCACTTTTAACCAACTTGGCCATTTTCAAGTTTGAAATTCCTGAGATGCTTCAGGAAAAGGTAATTGTATCAGGCTTTACACACTGGCATTTTGAATAGGGAAATGTCTTTACATGCCTTGCAGTTCTGTAGCTGATTATCACTTGCGCAGTCAGGGAAATGCAAAATCCTTTTCCCTGTTCTACCTTTTCAGATCCTCAGATTTCTTAATTTGCTTCAGAAGAACTTTAAAGACATTAGTATAGCTCAGATTCCCCTCACCACCTTCCACTGTGTACTGACTGACATCCTTTCAAGAAGATAAAGTAAATTGTTTCAGTCAACCAGCAGGTTGATCCATCACCATGTGTTATTGAGGAGCTCCTGAAAATAGCAGCATGTAGAGCACCTGTAATCAATCAGTCCTCTCTTCTTCTGACCACAGTGAGTAAATGATAAAGACAGATAAATCCCTTAAAACTTTTTAGCTTAGCAGTCTTGCCATTAATAAATAAAAAACAAAATTAAGATATAAGAAAATATAATGAAAACCGTTTGACAAAATTTTGTTTAGCAAAATTAGAAAATTGTATTTTCCATGAAATATTAATCCAAAGCAATATGATTTTATTGTCAAAATAGGTTATATACAATAGTATGTAATAGGTCTTAAGCCATGGCCATGAGGAGATCCAGAACTTCTGCTAACAGAGATGAGGTGAGATATCAATATGAATGGATTGCAGCAGTCT
>VZTT01031169.1:13423-28125 GCA_013400855.1 Buphagus erythrorhynchus | reverse complement strand
ACCCCCCCAGAACAGAAGACACAACATTTCTGTGGGTACTCTCCGTGTCCAATGGAGCAAGAAAGAGAAGGAATAACTATTTAGTTAACTGTGATTTGATTCCAACTTTTGAGCTGGACATTTCAATTAGTTGCTTTTTCATTCTTTTCATAAATCCTTTTCAGTCCCTAAGGAGCATATTTACAACAATAAATTAAAAAATCAGTTAGAGGGACTGCACCAGCTAGCAGTGGCAAGTGACAACTAGACCAGTATTCTGCACAATTAGGCAGACTGTACACTGCTCATATAGTGGTTTATTGCACCATTTTACACAGATAACCACAGGGCATGGCTGAAATGTTTTGAATGTAGCCATGCTTCCTTCTTCTTTTGTAATAAAAGCAGTTTATCCATCCATGAACTGATATCACTCAAGCCAAGGCTGTGGCATAGGAAGACTGAGAAAATTATGTTGTGCTGACTGAAGAATCTGAATGATTCTTTACCCAACTAGGGTAGCCAGTAGTTACAGCAGAGTTGGTCTACACCAAATGTCAGCAACTTGTATGGCCAAGGGATGGAAAGTTTTAAAAATTATCCTATTGGTCACAAAGAGCTTCTTGATAGGTATTTGAGACTAGACACTTCATTATACCTATGTTTTTAGAAGCTGCACAAAAGCTTTAATAAAGGGTGTCAGNTTGTTTCCACAGAGGCCCTATTGATTCTGCTGTCACAGAATATGACTATTCTCTCCTCATGCTGCTTTTCAGAACAGAGCATTCTGCCGTGGAGCTGCACTTTTATTGCCTTGCCTTTAATGCTCACCAATGTGATCTATACACCATGAATAGAGTTCTACTATGTTCTCTGCTGTTTTGATGGTACCAAGGAAACATTTTGGCATCACTGATTCCCACTGACTTAGTAAACCATTCAGTAATTCTTTTGCTGGTTGTCTTTCCACATCAACGTAAGTAGTAGGATAAGAGAAATGTACCAAACTTCCAGTTTTGGGTTGTACATATAGGACTTGGTGAAAATTATTTCCATTCTCTCTTGCTCCAAACATTCATTAGAAAAGGGTTGACTGTGTTGCTCTGTGGGACTGTGTGCAACTGTGGAAGGAAGCATTCAATGATTTAATAGTTGTATATGTGACCAAATTTAATTAATTTTACTTGGGGAAATAGGAAGTCACCTTCTATCCTTATCCTTAATGTGTCAAACAGGACTAAAAGTCTTCTTGCTTCACATCATGCTGCAAAAAATAATCCATATTTGACAGAATTTTTAGCTGAACTTCCTACTTTTACTTCTAGAATTTCAGATCTCTCTTCACTTGTCCATTTACTGTCTTGGTGTCATATATTTTGATGTAGCAAATACCATGCAAATAAAAGAAAATGGACTTTTTATTAAGGTGGCCAGGAAATGTGACCTAGTATGTATTGGGAAAACACCTGGGAGTCTCTGAAGCTTCTTGCAACTCAAAAGCACTTTTTCCTCCCCTTGGGAATTCTCTTTGCACCATTTTGTTTAGTCTACAGAAGTTCAAGTTTCATCAAAGCAGTATTTATTTGTATAAAACTCTATACCAGATGTCTACAACCACAAAGTCTATAAAGTATTTTGTTGCCAATGTGACCCTGATGGTTTCAACAATTATAAACTGAAGCAGGTCTGTTTACATAATGCTTTAGTGTTTAACTATATGCAAACATAACTATGTGGACTCAGAGTCTCTAAGACAGACACATCCAGTTTCACAAATATTCCAGCAAATGAAATCTTGGAACTTGTAATCTACTAAGTATAGCACAAAGAACATGAAAATCACGATGCAGTAGTACTTAGCACTTATATATAGCACTTTACATCTTCAAAGTACTGTGCTAACAATATCTAATTAATCCTCCTCAACTAATTAATCCTTTCCACATCAGGAAGCTGAGACACATTAATTACAATTATTATTTATGTACTTATATAGCACCATAGGTGTGCATGCCACTGTGCAGACTTATAGACCAGTCCCTCACTATTATAAGTAACGAAAATTTGTCTTTAATACTAGTAGGAGAAACTTTGTTTCATGCAATATTTGGAGGGAAGACTTTCCCTGGGAAAGTTTACAGCTGTGCACCAGATTCTGCCATCAGATTTTTTAATCAGAAAAAGTGGTAAAAGACAGCTGGATATAAGGAGCTATGTTGCCATTTTGGTTTTCGTGCTTTTGAAAAATTGTTTCTAACAAAAAAACCCCCTGTCATATATCAATTTATTTTCAAGGAGTTCAGAACATTCCAAGCCTCTCAACTCATGAATTATCAACAGCATCAGCTATTACTAATGGTACGTATGATGTTGTTAGATTCTTACATTGTGTGTCTTGTCCATTATGAAGGGTAGAGAAGATCCTGAAATAATGAATGGCTCCATTTTGTGGAGAAAATATCTAAATGCTTATATTTGCAATTCCTTTTTAAAAGATAGTCTCAATTGTCTCAGATTTTTGGGTTATTGTACTGAAGGAATTGTTTATTTGCAATAGATAATTTCCCAGTGCAGTACAAAACAGAGTTTATAAGAGAGATTATTAATCATTGTGTTAAAAATTACTTAATCTCTAGCACTAGTTCTTTAGTAGGAGTAAGTCTAAAATTAATGATACCCTAGTTCCCAGCTCTTAGACGAAAGAATATTATGGGGAAAATAGAGAATATTTTAATAATGATCACAGTGTGACCTATATTCCAATTCAGCTTCTATCATATCCAGACAGTCCTTGTTAATAGCAGGACACAATGCCAAGAAATTCAAGGCCTTTAGCAGGAATGAGCTCTAGTAACCAAAACTTATTCAGGAAAAATAATTGTTATCAACTTGTAAACTGGTTCAAATCTGAGCAGATTGCTTCTTGTAGCGCAATAAGTTGCTCCATTAAATGTAGACAAATGTAGGAAAATCTCCCTTCAATGTATTATGGATGGTCTAGAAATATCTTCAGAAACAGACAGAAAAATGCATGTAATGGAAAGTATTTTTCAGTCTGAATATGTGTGGTTTCATCATATCCTATGATACTTGATGCATTTTAATCTCAGACTTCAAGTCTATATTTGATGTTGTTCTATGAAGTTCTTCATATCAAGTGGATGGAATAAATCTTCTCTAAGAATTTCCTAGACTGATGGCCTTAGAAAGTATATGGCTCAGTCCTCAGAGAATAAGTTGTAGCAAAAAAAACAAAATTGGAAAAACTTTGGATTTTTATGTTTGTGTATTGTGTATTCACTATCACTATTCTATAATGCTTCAGTTCTTCTTCCAACAAAAATTCAGAAACCACCTATTTTGAATATAGATAGATGGGATTCAACTTTTGAGCCAGTTTGCTTACCTGCAACTAGATATACTGCTTCTATGTTATAGATCTTGACCAAAAGTGAAGAAGACATTCTATCTGTTTTTTTCCCCACAGTTGAAACTGTAAGTATTATTTAGGTAAGGAGAATGTAATTTCCTGAATTGGCATTTGTCCAATACATATGGTTTGACCTCCCTCTAATGAAGATTTGTTTATTTAAAGTAGCAAGCTACAATCAAAGACCAAGTGTATTTTCAGAGAAGGAGGTGGAGAAGTGAAAACAGGGAGCAACAGTAAAGAATTCTAATCAGAAATAAAACACCTAAAAGTGTATTGATACAGTGTTCTGCAGTGCTTCAATTAAGCCCAGGCTGTTTTACTTCATGCAACTGGTACTTACAAGACAAATAATATGAGCTGATTCCAATCAGTCTCATGTTTTCATTAGGGTAAGCCATTATTATAGAGTGCTTCAGATGCATTGAGGGATGGTGAACTTTCTACTCTCAGGGTGTTGTGGAGCAGTGCTTAGTCTTCCCATGGGCTCAGGCACCAGGCTTAAGCTTTGCTTTAGGTTTGTGCAGAATGCCCACCAGTCCAGTGATGTAGAAATGAGTATCAATTTACTGAGGCTGGGATTAAGTGTTGCTGCTTACTTCTTTTCTTTGTATGTCACCGGCTAGATAAATTGGAATGCCTTAAGTATTACAAGCATAATTGGCAACTTAGAGCTGGACTGAAGTTAACCTCTTCTCTAGGCTTCTAAAGCACCCAGTTTGGGGAGAAAAAAACCTCAATGTCGGTATTTTTTACAACTACTACTTTAAATACCAATGTTTCAACAGCCTCAGGAGCCCTACCTTCCTCTGGATTTTCATGGACCTAATTCGAAGCTCAGTGATGCTTTTACTTTCATGAACTTTCTAAATGACTGAAAAAGTCAATGCCAAGGAATGCACAAATGCTCCATCCCCACTCCTCTGCCCCCAGGAGCTCAACATACAAATAAGTTTCATCATCACCTGGAATGAAAGTCCTTATTATCTCCTTGAATAAGCAGTGTACGTGTATTACCACTATTGCACACCACTACCGATAATATTCGAATCTAAGAATTCTTACCAGTCCTCATGATTGATCAGATTAATCTAGCTGTGAACTAATTATTGCTATGTTATTTAAGTCTTCTGAAAACAACCACCTACAGCAGGATGAATTTCTCTGCAAAAATCTCAACCAAGTGAAAGACAGACACAAAAGGAAATGATGAATAAGGATCGGTGCAGGAGCTGAGAGACAGCTTTACCATAGTCAGTGACTATAGCCAGGCATCTATCAGGAATTTGGAGCAGTGTATCTAATGAAATGTGGAAATGAAAGAATTGTATGGTGCATAACTGGAATTTGTAGGGGCCTGGAGGCCAAAGGAGTGTGCAAGACCAGATACTGCACTGTGATTAAGGCCTCTGGCTGAAGGATGGATGCAGAAGACTGTGAGATGGAAAGAACAAGTGACCAATTTAGAATTGTAAGGAAGAGGAAAGCCACTACTGAATTGTATAATTAGAGGGGACATGGGGAACCATCAGAGAAGGAAAGAAGTCCCGAGCCATATGTTCAGGATTGTGGAAGATTGGTGGAATGAAAAGAAAAAGGCACATGAAGACAGGTCAGCTATAACTTGTTCTTTAGACCATCACAGTGTTATTTTTCAAGACAAAATACCTAAAAGTGGACCTCTCTTGCCACAAGTCAAATGTCTGAATGAAGGCAATGCATTCATTTCAGAGGAGGAGTTTATATCAATGAAAAAGGAGAAATGATGAAAGAAAAGGAGTTTCTGAGGACTGGATCTATTTTCTGAGAACCTGCTCCTTTTTTTCATCTGTCAATCATGATCTGTATATGAGAATTTTAAGAATATATGGGCAAGATGGCCCTCTGAAGATGTCAAGTGGAAGCTGGGGTTTAAGTGGTTGCTTTCTGCTTCCTTTACTCCCCTCTCTCTTAATTTCTATTCTTCCTTTTCTCCCCCTTCCTCCCTCTTCTCTTCTTGTCTTCCTTGTTTCTTTTCGCTTCCTCTCACTGTAGGTTCACACCGTGGAGTTTTTGAACAGCATGGCAATATATCATCAAAAGCAGCAAGCTCAGAGACAGTGCTCAGGTCATTCTCCCAACCTGCACCATGAAATCATCTAGTTCCTGTGCATTGCTTGCTGACAGTAGCTGATTCTTTGTTGATAAAGAAGGGTCAACATTTATAATCAGATTTGTGCTATTCCTTCCCATGATCAAAAGGAGGAGGTTCTGTCTTCCCTCATTTGAAATCTTTGCTGAAGTACACAGTCAGCAAACCTCCCTACTAAGTGCCTCTGCAATTATTAGAGTTTGCAGATTTTTTTCTTTCCTCACTCACCTCTGCCACCCTTGATAAAAACTGAAACTGTAGGTTTCTATCAAAGCTCATGAAGGAGTGAAGCTAAAAGGAAGAATCTTTCTCTGCATAATTCCAATATTGATGAATTAAGGCCTAAAGTGCCTTTTTGTATTTCAAAAAACACTCAGTCTATGCTTAAAATTGAGATTAGCTCCGTCAAGAAGCAGTAAATTCGGCAATAAGATTTAATCTCTGTGACACTCAAAAGACAAGATTCAATTATATTGTGATCTTAATTGAATTACAAAACCCCCTCAAAAGTAATGATATTATTTTATATTTTCCCCAAGCCCGCTTTACTTGGATTGAAAAGAATTAAATAAGCCATGGTTTGGGAAAAATATGTTTGTTTTTGCTGCCTAATAATTCACAGCTTTGAGGAGAAGCTAATATCCTTTAAGTAAAAGACTAATATCTATCTCTGGAAGTGCTTTTTTTGACCCATCTGGTTTGTCAGAAAAGTCTCCTACCTCTGATATTTATACAATATCATGCAAATGTCAAAATCTGAATGTCATCTTCAAAGACCCTTTTATGTCAGGCAACCCCTTTATAGGGAAAAAATAAACAATTTTATGTATGCATGCTTGATGCCAGTCCAATTAATAAAAGCCTTTTTTGCTATGCTTGGCTACAAGCAAGTTTCTCTTTTGAAAATGAACAGAGGGAGAATGAGATAAAAGGTCTGTATTGTTTCCTTGCAAATTTTACAGTTTCATTTTTAATTTGTGTTTGGATGTGAGGATCTTGGTGCAGATGGTGTGATAGTCCACAGTATGTTCTGAGAACCTGAAATGATAACAAAGATATGCAAATTGAGAGGGTGCTTTGGATGAAAGCCAGGATATCCAATTTCACAATAGCTGAAAACAAATTGATGTGCCCAGCAAACTACACAGAGTAGCACTAGGAAATGTAACAGTGCCAAAACAAATTATATTAATGACCTGAGCAGTTTGTTGAACTCTATTGGCTAGCTTAATGTTGGTTACATTTGTCTGCGTTGGCACTTCATTTACTGCACAAAACAACTTTTGTAAATGAAAAAATAAAAAAACCCCCAACAACAAAAAAGCACTTAATGAAAAATCAATCTTGGTAATTGCAAAATAAAGTTATTCAGGAATTATTTTTTGCATCTAAGAAATGTCCACCATATTTCATGTGAAACAAATTTAAAAAGTAGACACCCTTGAAAATCAGAAATAAGATTTGAAATTATTTCTATGAGGAAACACAAATCTTATCTTATTTAATGTTTCAATCTAGATCAACATTACATTTAATATTAACAAAAAAATTATAACATTTATATTGTTTGATAGAGAAACATAAAGGAGTTGCTTTCAAAGAGAATATATGGGTGTAAAGCTACTGTCTGAAGTAATTCTGAAACAGTAACATTATTCACATTTTTGCCAATGCTAAAATGAGAACCTGAGCCCTTGGCTGTCATTTCTGTCTTCCCCTCCTCCTTTCTTTAAATGAAAGATTCCTGTCTCCAAGTGAATCACATTAAACAGACTTTAAAAAATTGTTCTTCCCCTAAACTATGCTTAAATAGATGAGAAAAAAATTCTGCCATGAATATTTGTAGATTGACTATCCCTTAACAGTTCATATATTTTTACATGAATATCTTTCTTCCATTTGAATAGAAAGTCAAAGACACTTTCAGCTTTCATAAAATCATACATTTACAATGCAGTGAATTGAATGCAGCTTTCATATATTTCAGTACTCCATATTGAATAACATATTTGAACTACCCAGATCCATAATCTGAATATTTTTAAAACCTAATTTTGAATTTGATTCTAAAGAAAAGGAAAATTTTTATTTACAAATACCATAACAAAGTTGGGCCTAGTAGTGGATAAAATAAACTGAGTTTTGATGTGCTGCCCCTGCAGTCAATAGGCTGCCTCCTTAGCTGGCATAAGAATACTGGAGTTTCAATAGAGAGACACCAGTCTAAGGCACTCAAACAGCAGTGAACTGCGTATTTTCTTTTAATTTCCAGAAATACCAATAAGCCTTTGTCCATCTAAAAAACTAAGGATATTTTATAACATATTAAATAAAAATAAAAACAGTGGTAAATGCACATCCAATCTCCCTCCCCTTTGGGTGCAACTGTAACTTAGAGTTTTTATAAATTGGGATCATATATTAAAAGGAGAAACTGTTACTTATTGCTTGTAACTTTATTTTAATCTATTACAAGAATGAAAACAAATACTGGCAGGGAATTTATCGAACGTTCAGTATGAAGACAATGTGCCTCCACCCTTAAATGTCACCTGTTGTAGATACCCTTAGATTTGTCCTGCTGCCACAAAATTGTTCTTGTGAAAAACACTTGCAGTCATATTTTGAACTTTTGTTAACTTTAGCCTGCCCTGTAACAAAAAAGTAGGTAGTTCAAGAAAATGTCAATACCCTAATTTCAGTCATTGCAATTCCATAGATAAGCACAAAACAGATGTAGAAAAAACAAATCCATAAGCAAAAAAAAAACCCCTCAATCTTACACTCCTCAAAAAAAAAAAAAAAAAAAAAAAAAAAAAAAGGGTCCAACACCCCAACACCCCAAGCCCCTTTGCAACAAAATTTTTTTCCTCTTCAAAGATCTTGAACCTGAATCCAGAAGGATCCTTCTCCACAAATGAATTTGCCCCAGCTGTCAGAGAGCAATATTTCACTAAATCCTGCAGCACCACTCCGGCCCTGGTCCTGAGCCTAGGGGTGTTTCCCATGAGCAATTTGTCATGGGAGAAAATTTATGTAGAGTTATAGTAATTTGAAAGGGATTGAGGTGAATTGGGTAAAGAGAACAAAGAAAAAGGGAGAAGGACAAGTAATATTCTCCTTCTTGGTCCTGAGGGGTTTAGAAAACATAGCTCAGATGTACAGATCGTAGATCAACACTTTTGGGGAGTCTGTGCTTAAAGTTGATAGTTGCATGTTGGATGCCTCTTTTCACACAAATAAACAACATGTTTCATGACCTCCCCCTCAGAAAACAAACCCCGTCCCTGTGACAGGGTAGCAATCACATACGTCTTCAAAAAAATGTGTGGGAATGACCCACACTGTTCCTTAAGCCTTTTCCTCTGCTTGTGCTAACAGGAGGAGGTGATCTGGCTCTGTGAGTTTTACTCCATCCAGCATTCAGAATGACTCACTGAGTGAACACAGAAGATTTAAAAGGTAGGATAAAGCTTTCTTTGCTTGGTGTAATGCACTGCATGAAAATGTAGACATTTACTCAACTGGTTGGATTGGCTGAGATAACACAAGTCAGCCTGAGATGTACCTGTAGGCTGACATGACTGATTTAGAGGGCTGGAAGACAAATTAAGGGTTTGGGTTTTTTTGGAAACTACCTCAAGAAAAATGTCTATACTCTATTTAGAAATTTTTAAATTTTTTAAGGCCCATGTCTCCATTTATTTTGCTTTTCCCCTTCTCATGCCAAGAGCCTGGGCTCTCCTGAGTGATCTGTGCAAAGAAAGAAGTGGAATAAAGGGAATAGAGAGGTAAGTGACTTGTGGAGTTTATAAGCTTTGATGTTGTTCACCACTTATTATATGAGTTGTGAGTTTTACTTAGAAGCTCCCAAAGAGTCAATTTACCCTTGTTACAAAAGCACTGGGGTTGCCTGGCAGTGGCACCAGTGCTGTGAGTTCCACTGCTGCCCCAGGACTGGCTTGGAGAAGTGGGGCTGCCCTGGGGCTGCAGGCGCTGCCTGGAGGGCAGGTCTGCAAGAACTCCCCATGCAGCAGGGTACACCTGAGCACTGCTGGGACCTGCCCTGCTGCAGGAGGTGCACATCCAAGGACAGGTCCCACCAGCATGTGGGGAAATGTCTGCTCCCCACCACAGGCATGAAATGAGGTCAGAGAGCGACAGCCCCAGCTGAGACAGCCCTTCCTCGCTCTGCTGCGGCGGGTTGAAAAACCAAGACTTTCAGTCTTCAGTGGGAAACTGGGAGCAGCTCCTTCTTGCATGAAATGTGTAATATCTCTTTTTAGCCGTGTGCTCTCAAGCTTGAGGTGCTTGTTCCAAACACTCTCATCTCCCACTGACTTCATTCCTCTGCGTCACTCCCACACTCCCCTCAGTAGGTGTGCAGCGCTGTGCCATTTGTATGTTGCATACAATGTGTCTGAGAGAAGTTTAGCTTTTCTAATTAGGCACCATGCTATTTTAAAAACCTCTTTTTTTTATAGCAAGTTGAAGATGTGAGTGCAAATTTGACACACATTTGTCAAAGGAAATAATAATAACAACAACAACAACAATAATAATAATATCTTCACAAAGCAATTAAGAGCTTTATTAACTGTTGTATCTATGTAACAGCAAAGTATAGGTTTTAGATGAGCCTGAAAAATAACCCTTGGTAAAGAGCTTGCTAAAAGGAATACCTTGGAGCTGTCCATCAGTTGCACAGACGCACACAAATCCTGAGCAGTGAGGCAATGTACTCTCGGTCTTCATGCATAATACATACAAAATAGGTGAAGTGGTATGTAAAGTGAATTTTAATTGGTTATAATTGTCATTTCATTTAGTAAAGTATTGTCTGGAGACCAGGATATCAATTAGCACTCTATGGACTCTGTTACTTATGAAAATATGCATATATAGACATGATGTGCTCCAGCAGCAGATATACTTTAATTAAGAAAGTGGTACAGTAAATTAAAGACCTTTAAAGTATTAATTAATTGGTGTATAGATCAGTTCTGAGTTTCAACTAGGTAAAGTTAGATCCCTGTATTTGATTTAAATGACATAAGAAATAAATGTGCATTCTGTGTTGTTACTAGCTTTTTAAAGGTCTTCATTGCCACAACCATGTTATCTTAAAGATGAAATAAATATAGTACTTCCTGATACAGCATTTAAATTTTATCATAAACTAGAGCTGCTTAAAGTTATCAATTTTTCATACTAAAATATCAACCAGAAGTGTTTTGTCAGGAGTCTTTATCCTGTTCTTTGTGTGCATGTCCTTCACATCCCTTGGTATTAATAAACACCCCAGCATTAATAAGCTAAAGAGAAGTGACTGATGTATTCCACACTATTATTAAATTGTTGGTAACCAAGGCAGGTATGTTGGTTAGGTTTTTTTACCACCTTCTTCTTCTTTTCCATGGGGGATGAAGAGGGACCTGTCCCTTTTTAACCACTTGCTCTGAATGACTTTTATACCCAATATAAGTGAGAAAAGAGGATGAATGTCACCTCTCTTCTCTTTCTCCTCCTGTCGATGCATACTCCTTCTTTTGATTGACAGCTACTAATAACCTTCCTGCCCTAAGTGCCATGGAGACACTTTATTAGGACAAACAGCCAAGGAAATCTAGGAATGAAGCCAAGCCTGCAGTGAGTTATTATCGGGCTTGTATTTATCTCAGCTTTGTAATTTTTTTCAGTGATATGCAAATCCTGAAATAGATCTTCTTCTGTTGAAGGACAGGTCCCTCTGTTAATTGATCCACTGAGATTCAGCCTAACCTCTTTTAGCTATCAGCCAGGGAAACAGGCTACATAAAAGAGTCTCAGTGCTGTATACAGTTCACATAAATTCACAGTGCATTCTACAAGGAAAACTTCCGCACAGAAAAGGCATTTTTAGTTCCTGAACATATTTTACATATCAGTGTTATCTGCATAACAGATCAAACTGATTTGTTTATTTGTTTATTAGATATGTATGAGGGTACACTCATAATCAAATGCGATTTTAGATGGAGCTTACTTTCTTTCTGGAATGATACACCACAAACATGTATTGTAAAAACACATTAAATGAAATTCAGACATAATGAAAATGCATTTGTTCAAAATCACCATTAAAAAGAAAGCTGCATTACAGAAACACTTTATTACTGAGCAATTTGACTGCTTGGGAATTAGCAACACAGGTGCATCTCCCACATGCTTTAAGATTCTGCAAATATTTTTTGTTTCTGTGTGGAGATTTGCAGCAAACAGGTAACATTGAGTCAAATAGGTTTTTAATAGCATATTAATAACAGCAGCAAGTTGGATTTACTCCTGTTTTGTCTTTCTATAGAGATAGGTTCAGTTAGTAAGCAATCTATTTGACAGAGAGTAGAACTGGTAACAAAGGAAAATGTTCCTGGAAACACCAATAATAATAATAATAATTATTATTACAATCATAGTAATAGCAAAGAGTCCAGAATGAAAA
The DNA here is from genome assembly GCA_013400855.1 of Buphagus erythrorhynchus. Taxonomy (NCBI): domain Eukaryota; kingdom Metazoa; phylum Chordata; class Aves; order Passeriformes; family Sturnidae; genus Buphagus; species Buphagus erythrorhynchus. Next base: position 16,104 of record VZTT01031169.1, on the reverse strand, counting down.
GGGATCAGCACTAAACGTGGCATTATTTTTAGGTTTACATAGCATCTCTTGTGAGTAAGAATCCTGAAGATCTTTGTCAACCCCTGACGTAGTGGCATCAGTACAAGTGTGGCTATTGCTGAGTCAGGGAAGATAGCCAAAGAAGGGGCAAATTTGGAAGAGTGAACAGAAGTCAATAATGCTCACACATTGTGGACCAGCTTTCATTCTGACACCTCATCTAAACACACTAACATAAAGTACATGGGAAATCTATTACCAAAACCTTGCTGGTTTCTCAACCTGAGAGACAGAGCAGTGTGCAGTAATGAGGTGTGAGGCATGAAAGCCTGCGCTCTAATCCCAGCTCTGCCCGCCAAATTATGTCATGGCCTTGAGCAAGTCATTTCACCTCTGCTACTTTAAAATGAGGATGATAAGCCTTACAAGGCTCAGTCTATGATTCTAACTCAGTACGTGTTTGTAAAATGCTTTCAATATTTGAACTACTAATGCAGGTATGAATAATTTTTGTGAGTACAACAATAGTACCTGGCGTGAGGAGCTCCTAAAGAGGCAGCATTACTAGTGTTGGCAAGGAGGCAAGAGAATCAAAACTTCAACTTAGATTAGAACACAGACCTCTCCTAACACTGAACATTATAATTTCCAAAGAAAAATTTCATGTCTTCTTCCTATGTCTCTGGTAAGGTAATGGGAGAACCTAGAAAGGAATACTTCTACATGTTTGGAGCTGAGATCTAGAATTAATATGAAACTACAGCCTTTTAGGACATGTTTCATTCCTGCTAATTTTAATCACATTATGACCCATGCTTAAAGGTGATGTATGTAGGGCTGACAATGGTGGAGAACACCAAAAATCAAAATTGAACTTCTAAATTACTGGGTTGCTTTGTGGGTTTCAGATGTGATATATCTTTGAACTTTAATGTGCTGTTGAACATCTAGTTTTTTCTAAATGATTATAGACAGATTTTACAAGTTGAGCTAACTTTTGCTCAAATTCTTTATTTTTTTCTATCTACCTCAAAGATTTTTCCATCAGTTATTGTGTAGAAGTAAATTCACCAGGCAAATCTTTGGTTTTTAAAGCTCATTGCCGGTAGCTCATATATCTGGCAGTGCCTTAGCAGTTCTAGATAAAACATTCTTGTTACATTAAACAAAGCACTATAGCTAGAAAGATGTTAAATAATAATGCATTGTGCAGATGACTATCAGGAATGCAAATCGACATTGCAGGGGTTTACTTTTTTGTATTTTTCTGACTGAAGTCATTCCTGAGCAATGAAGATGTGAAATAAAACTATCGCTCAGCCCTCTTCAGATTTCTTCCTCTTTTTCTGATCTGCAATTTCACTCTTCCATTTCCTCTCTGGTCATTTGCACACTGGTGTGTTAATAGTTTGAAGGAAATATCTAGCAAATGACATCACTTCAGGGGCAACTGCTCTGCAGAGGAGTAAGTGTATCAATAGGAGATTTTATAAGATTTTTAAAAAAGGGTAGAGGAGGGTATTTCAGTAAAAATGTTCATGTGGCATTAATCACTAGGTATAAGGATTTAAGAGATTTTCTTTTCAAGAAAAAAACAGGAGTCTTGAAAGTAGATTTTCAGTCTACTGGTTTTGACAGAAAAATTAACTCTAGAGAAGAAAGAGTGCAGCATTTCTGTGAAGAAGTGTGTTTTGAAAACAAATTCTTCTTTCTGTGATTTCTGTTGTGTTTGAGTGAAATTTATCCAGCTGAAATTAGCTATGTTTTTATGCCTAAACCCAGAAATTTCACAGAATTTTTTGGAAGCAATTCTTTCTCAAGCGTGAGATGACAGTAAAAGGCAAGCATCTCACATTCCAAAGAATTTATAATTTAACTGGAGGTTTTTGTACAGATACATGAGGACAAGTGAATAAGATTGCAACTAAAAAAGGGTATACAAGTAGAAAGTCAGCAGCTTAGTATACAGAGACATTATAGTGTATGTACTACAACAGCACTAAAAGGGTAATGTAAGAATGTATATTTTGTTACGTTAGATGGTACAAAAACATGGAATTAATTAATGGAGTTTAATAATCTGCTTCTCTGGGAAAGGTGATTTTCGTATGGAATCCTTGAGAGAGAGAGTAGGGCTTATTCCTGTATTTCTCTATTTAGTATTTTATTTGTTCTAAGCTAACTCACATAATCTGTGATAGTTTTAAAGAACATATAGTAATTTTCTCCCTCCCTCCTTCCCTCCCTCCCTCTCTCTCTGTTTTGTATATAAAAATGACCTTCTCTAAATACACACATATACATATATATGCATTTATTTGTATATAAACACACATATTTGTGCAGACTATATTTACTAGCTTATTGCCAATATCAAATGAGATACATATTCAGTCTTTAATAATACAGTGGGATTTTCTTGCAAACAATTGGCAAGGCTCTCCTTACTTCTCTGCAATCACAATTACGCCAGTGATAAGTGCTTTGGGAACAGCTTCTTAAGCAGTGAATAAATGAAAGAATATTATGACAAAACAGTGCTGTCTTTAGAAACCTACTAATAAATAAGACATGCTAATTTTGATTAATAGGGTCAGTTGGAAGCTGTAAGTATAACAACTTTTAGGAGAGATTAACATCTGAAAAATTTTGCTCCAAAATTCCAGAAACTGTAGATATTT
>VZTT01031166.1:5364-22704 GCA_013400855.1 Buphagus erythrorhynchus | reverse complement strand
ACCTTCAATTGTTTTTCTTAATGTCTTATTTTTCGGTATTCTCTAGAAGTTTCTCAACTGGACTACATAAAACACCTTATATAATTTTTAAAATGTGTTGAAAGAAATGCAAGAAAATATATGTTTGCCTGGAAAGTAGGACAAAGAAAGATTTGGAGTGTGTACTGCAGGCATTATTACTATACTGCATAATTTCTAGTATAAGTGGGATATTAACTAAATAGACATAAGATAAGAAAGCATATTTGAATTCTGTGACTCCACTCTACTCTTGTGTGTGTTTCTGAGTTTGAAGCACTAAATTTTATGCCACTGGTACTGTCAAACTATTAGTCTTATTGTGTAAATTCTAGCAGAGCATAAAATGGCAGGAGAAAGCCTTCACATTAATTTTTCTCTCCAAACAAAATAAATCTGAACCAAGTTGTTCTGCAAAGGCACTGCAAGATTGCAACTACAAAATGAGGTCTGGCAACCTCATCTGAAGAACCAGCAAGGAAAGAAAAGATCTATGTTTAAGTAAGCAATGCTCTAAGTCAAGGTCAGTCTGTTCTCCCAGATCACTTCAGTATTGACATTTATGTTCTCTCTAAGCTGTATCTCAGCAATCTTCATTTTAGGAAATATTCCCAAATGGTTGCTGAATGTGAGAAGTATATAGAGCTTTCTGGAGCACTGGAGCTTTACAGCCTATACCAAAGCATGTAAAAATTAATGTCTTGATTTAATATTTATGTTTAAATTCATATTATTGAGATTTTCTTTCTGAGTGTGTCTTAAATATTTTATACTTACTCCTGTTTAGAATTAAAGGAAAAGGATACAATATTACTTTACATTTCAATTGTCTAAGGTTCCCTTAATAATGCTGGACATAAACTGTTCGAACAGAGGGAAAAATAAAAATTTATGCCATATCTAAGTCTTGCTGTTAAGCTGTGTCACTTTCTTCATTAGAATTAATATGTATGAATTAAGATAAATCTTCCCTATATTAATTGGATAAGAATCTATAAAAAAGCATGATTCCAAGTAGAGTTGAGACATTGATTTCTTCCACTATCTTTCAACAGTCTGTGAGACTAAAATTTGGGTAGCAATTGAAAGAAGGTAGATCATCTATCTTGTAACTGTAAAAAAAAATTAAATTAAATGCAGACAAAGATTTAAAAAATAAAAATTACAGCCAATAGTGTCCTTTTTTTGGTGAAACAGTAAAAATCAGTTTTAATTCATTTATGAAGCCAGTTGTAGCCTTAATGGAGTGTTCCCACTCAAATAGCTCTTTAGAAAGTGACTCTCACAATTACAAGATACTCCTCACAGAGAGAAATATTGGTTGTTTTGTATGCTCATTTTGCTATAATTTGATCTTCCAGTCTCACATTATGTGCAGTTAAAATTTCAAAAGCCAGTGTATTGCTAAGCAGTACATGCTTCTCTAACTTCTTCTTTATCTTTGAGTACATTTGTTTGCTTTCTACATTTAATGTCAGGCTCAATATGCCTGTTTTTGTCAGGAGGTACTCCAGTGTTCGCTAGTGTTTTTCTGGGATTTTTTGATTTGTCAATGTTCTTCACTCATTTTACATTCATATCTGAAGGTTTGTTTTCTGTTCATTGTATTTGTAACAAATTCATTCATTTCTGCAAATATGAGGTGTATCTTAGCTTGTCAGATTATTGTTTTAGGCATTAGCTATTTAACAAAATAAAGCCTTCTAACTCTATGAAAACTCATGAACATACAAAATCTCTGGCAAACTCATGTTAAATTATTTTCATGTCATAGGATTTTGCCTGTTAAGTGTGCCAGCATTTAATTTTTTCTTAATTANATGCATACATTTCAAGCCAGTCTTGTAAGCACACTCAGTTATTTAAACAGTAGACATATGAAAGATTTTCTGTAGAAATTAATCTCACTTCCATAGAATCATCTCTTCAGACAGGTGGGATAGCATTCCTGGAGATGCTAGCATAGGTGCGTATCTTGTGATAGAAGCAGCAGCTATTCTGTATTTGGGTTGTGTGCCCTAATCCACATTCAGTTTGCAGAGCCAAATTCCTAATTTCCAGAACTATAGGATAGGAAACCTATAGAATTTATTAGTTATTTTTCTTTGCTTAGCCTAGGAAAATAGTGTATTCAGTAACCATCAGCCTAAAGTGTCATACAATTAATCTTTGCCTACAATAATTCACTATGAGTATGTAGATAAACAGGAATGTTAAAAAAGAGTTTAAAAGTGTTACAAAAATGTTGAAAGTTAAAAAAAATCTTTACTGCAGATACTATTGAACTGTACTCAGATTCAAAATGCTAATGCTAGACCTGGGGAAAGATGTGAGGCAGCCAGGTGTAATGAAGTGGAGGCAATGTTTTGCTGCTTTTTTGATGCCTATATTTGTTAGCAGTGAAACATAATGATTCATTCTAGTCAGTGTTTCTCACTCTAATTCTCTTAGCAGTAATTCCAAATATGTTAGATTTTGTTGTTTGGCAACTCCTGAATACTCAGTATTTCCATTGTTACTGTACACAAATTTATGGGGCAGAAAGAAGCTAAAAAGGCTATAGAACATTTTTATTATTGCTCAGCACAGTGCATGTGACTAAGAAAAAGCATGAGTGTTATGCATTCTCAGTACCTTCAGCCTCAGCCTGATTCATCCAGACTGTGGCCTTTTCACCTTCATAAAATATTTGTAAGTCTTCTTATTGTGTACTCAACATTTCTAGGCCAGTTATTTCCAGGAAAGCATAAGTCAGAACCTAGAAAGCACTGTCAGAACATAAGCTTTCCGTACCCTAACCCACTCATTAGATTCTGCTGCTGATAAAAGCCTGAAGCAGTTGGACACTGGACACCTATGAACACCTGAGTGAGGCTAATAGCCCCAGCTGCTAAGAAGCCAGCTCCTGAAGCAATGCTGAACTGATCTCCTGGTGATCATGGTGAATAGAGCAGCCCCCTTGTACATCTGGTCTGGGAATGCACCTGGGTTCTGTGGTGTTTCCCAAACAGCTGGATGAGTGGAGGAGAACAGAGCCATGGGTTAGGGAAGCTCATACCCACATCTGTCCTATTTCCACTCATCTACTTAACACTAAATGCAAACATGTCCTTTTTCTTTCCTTAAGAACAGGGAGGGTTCTTCAAAGGATTCATTTTCAAGGAGATATGTGAGAATATTAAGTGTGAATTCTTAAAAGCTTTTTGTATTTTTATTGACAGCATACTCCTGGAACATCTTTGAAAATACACACATAACTAGTGAATCAGTTTTTGGAAAAGGGATGTTTTGGAGGGAAAATGGAGGCTCACAGGGTTTTCTCCCTGATTTTCTAAAATTGTTAAGGATTTTATATTTAAAAAATAATTCTTCAACAGTCAGTGGCACATTGTACTGTTTATATTTAGGCTTTCTTGAAGGTTTTAAAACTCTTTGATGTGAAGGTTATCTTGTAATTGAATGTGTGTGCAAAGTATATACTGAAAGAAATTCTAACTCTGCCTACAAAGGAATTGCATTTTTAAGCATTTCTTGCATGACTGAGCTAGCACTGTGATGTTATTCAGAGTCACACTATTTAAACTGAGATACCAAATCAATGAAATCTCATCACAATTCTAAGCAAATCTTGAATCCAGACAAGTAACAAGACTAAAGTCCAGTAAGAAAATACCCTAGGTGGAAAAGTTCTACTGTTGTTGAAATGTTAACAGTAGGAAGAGTTACGGATCATGAATTTGTTTGTCTTGACAAGCAACTGCTGCCAGTAAAAACAAGACAGAAAAACAATGTTTTGACTGACTGAAACTGACCTCTGTCAGTTACTTTGTCAGAGAAAAAATGGCAAGATGTCATTGTGGCCATGAATAGGCTCATACATACTCAAATCTCCACCTTGTATTTTGAAATACTGAGATTTCAAACACACATGAATTAATTTGGTAAAATTGGGTTGTGCTGATTTCTTGGCAAAGGAGTTGATTACTGTGTTATGCAAAACCACTAGAGCAAGTGTATATAAATGTTTCTGAAGTTCCAAAAGGTTAAATGTTATCCTTTGATGACAGCAGCTGGGGAGACAAACCTGAATTTGTGCACAGTATACAGTCTCAATTCTGTTCACAAATGTATGCCACTGTAGGGTGCAAGGCATCAGGTCTGCATACAGCTACAACACTTCCCCAGTCGTCTGCTACTTCAGCAGAGTTCATCAAAGCAGTTATTTCTATGTGTGAGGAAAGGAGAGAAAGCAAAGCTGAAAGCAATGGGAAGCCTGTCCCTGAGTTTGTCTGCATCACATCATCCATGTGAACTCAGTGTGCCAAGAGTCCCAGGCAGTGGGCAAGGAGGCAGAGTCTTTCTACCTCTCCACAGAGGGTGCTCCTGCCTGCAGGAGTGCCTGAATTACTGAGGAGGGGATTAACCCTCACAGTGTGAGGATATTTGGATCAGAACGGCAGCAGGTTACTGGATCAGCAGGTTATTGGATCAGGCACCTGGGGACTGAATGAGTCTCTTTGCCAGACTACAAAAGAAAAAATTGTTTGGAAGGTTGCAAGAATTTTACAGTGTTAAAAGCCTAAAAATGTAATTATTATTCACCAGTAAAGAAACTATGTTCAGGGTAAAGGTTGTCTTATTTTGAGAGACTTTTGTAACACCCCAGTGAGGTGATTAATGTGTATTTTTTGGCAGGATATGAAGGGCTTTGACTTTTAACAATTTGCAAAGAAAATCTGATGTGCTAAAACAGTTATGAAATTCAAGTCAATATAGATGGTCGATAACAACACGGTATAACTTTAAGACAATTTTTTTAAAGAATATCATTGCAATACAAGTGGGTCTTAATGGAATTTTTATTCCGAAAACTGCCTAATGACTTACGCATATGCAGACATATATGTTTACAAAAAAAACTCCCAACAGACTAAGCAACTACCTCCTTACACTACAGGAAAAAGAAGAAAGGTATAAGAATATGCTGATAATAAAGAAGAGAGGTTTAAGAAGTGCATTTGTTAGGAGCTTTACTGATTTTTTAACCATATGGCATAAGACTTTCCAAATAAATTTTAGTTTTTTATCAAGCCTCCTAGAAAATTAGCATGGTGTCTGGAATAAATAGAGGTATAATCTGATTCTGCAGTCAATTTTGCAGTGCTAAAAATACAAAGAAAAACCAAAAGAACAAAAGATCCCCAAGCTTGTTGTTTCTTTTGATACAAGTACCAAACAGAATAGCAAAAAAATTGCTTAATGAAAGTCTTGAAATACATTGTGACATTTCTGAAAATCATATCCAAAAAGTATGTACATTTGCTAGCTGTAAGTAAACCATATACCTGCTAAATACTTCTAGATACACATTCATACATGCATACATACATTACTGTAAATGATAGATGCTATGGTACATTCTTTCTTTTCAGTCTGTATTTTTTCTGCAGAATTTTCTTCTGTTAATTGGTTTTTTCCAATCATAATAGCTGAGAAAATGAAGAGGGCAAAAAACCCAATATCTATATTCATTTAGAGGTAAACGTTTGTTTCCATGAAGAATGCAGTGGATGTATCAATAAACATGCTAAAGTTTGTAAGGATTTTAAAGAAAATTTTTCAAGTAACTTGATTTTGAATGAAGTTTAAGATTTAGAGATCAATGTAACCCCTTGTATCTTCAAAAATAATCAAAATAAGCATACTGGAACTTCTAATATTTGACCTGTAAGGCTGATTTTCAGAAATAATAAGTTGAGTTTTTCCAGCTTCCATTAAATTTACCTGGCACTCATTACAGAACTGAATTTCATAGAAGAATACAGATGAAAAGAGAGAATGGACAGGCAGAAAAATCATAAAAATCCTAGAATGGATACCAAAACTGAATAATCGTGTTTTTTAAAAACTAAATATTATTATCTTACTTGATGTTCCAGGTCAAGTTCTTTTGCTCCTTCACATACCCATTGATAGCCTATGATTCTAGCAGGAGGGAGAAGTAATGTATCAGATGAGAAGATGGGGAAGAAGTTTTTGCCAGATACAGCTGGTTCCATGAAATAGAATCTGTGTGTCTCAACAGAAGATTAATTTTATGACTGACATCTAGCTGGGGCTGTCTTGTCTGACATGACAGAAACTGTAGTAGGAGATATGTGAAAAGGTAGGACCGAAACATCAGACCATGTAAATGTCACAGTGGTTATGCATTACACATTCCATCATGGGAAATTAAAAGGTTAATGACAATCCCTGTTTTCCAAAACAATACACTTTCCAATTTTTATATGTTTTGTCAGCAAAGGGGAAACAATGTCTAGGGGAACATGGGAGAAAACAATAAACCCTTCTAACATCTGTTCTGGTTTTTACTCATGAAATAAGNGTTTGCTGGGTGTGCTCTACTACAGCTCACCCTCAAGGGCACAATAAACTTAGAACAAGTGCTTAGAAACAGATCAAAGATCCAATGAATTATTTTGCATTTTTAACCTCTGACCAAAACACCATATCCTGAATACTGTTGCTGTTAATTGGAGAGCTTAAAAGATAAGTAGCATACAGGGACAGCCATTGCCATAGGAAAGTAAAACTGTGTGATTAATTATGGCATATTCCCTTGTCTATTCAATATGTTTATGTAAAACTTTTTTTTTATTCTTTCAGCAATAATATTAGAACTTTTCCCCTATTGAGTAATATTTAAATTCATGAATATGCAAATTTAAAAGGTGAGAATGTGCATAAATATCTATTGAGCTTATTGCAACCTACGTAAAAAAAATAAGCACAAATCTCAGTGAAAGTTGTTCACTTATATTTTTCATAGTTTAGGGGCAAAAGTTAAATTTGTTTTGAACTCTAGGTCCCTTTTGAGGAGATCAGTACTTAAGCAACTCCATTTTCAATTTACACACTGGTCTATAACCCAATGTTATTTCTTTAAAGTTCATTTAAAAGTCAATATGTTTTTTTCAGTCTGTCTTGAATAACAAGATGGCTCTGTATCAAGTTGACTGTCTGTTAATTGTTGATGACAAAATGATTTGTATTAATAGATACAAAATACTTCAAATTATATGTATAGAGTTGGATGACATTTTTTGTTATTTTCTCATGTTTTGGTGACTAGTTACTAAAATATGTGAAATTCCTTCTAATGGTATAAGTTTGTTATACAGGAAAAAAACAGGGAAAAAAGTGCTACTGAATTTTAATTTCATGAACTGAAATTGAAACTCATGTCAGTTCAGCACATTTCAACAATCAAATACAACTGAATAGTGGATAAATGCCTTTATTTGCATATATAATGGTTTCCTTCAACAATAATAGTAATGCTACTTTATACATATGAAAATCCTAGGATATGAATTTGATTGAAGTAAATAGGCCTTTGTAATTTAAATGAATAGTCTTAGATCCTGTACCTTGTATTTTGACAAGTCTGAGTCTCTGATCAGATTACTCTTCTTTCTATTGGTTCAACCATATACTCAGTGAAGTGGAACTAGGAACCTGAAATTCACTCAAAATTTCAGGATGCATTTATAAGCATTTACCTGGTAGTAAGAAAGTTATGATCTACAAAAATCTACATTTTATGCTATTACTGGATTTAAAGAGAAAAATATAAAAGTAGAAGACAATTCCTTTTAAAGGTAATTGTGGTCTTTGTTGGTTTTATTAAAAGGAAAACCTCTTAATTGTCACACTTGGGTATATGATCCATAGCTTTGGATTCAGAAGAAATTCTGGTCATAAATACTTTTAGCATCAAAATATGACTTCTATGTCTATATTTTTCTTTTCCCAACCTTTGATCTTACTTTTTACTATATATGGTGATGGACATTTATACCTGATAGTTTGGTCTTTCATGGCAAATATAACAATTTTAGAATTTGCAGTTACATTGGGTAACAAAAAAATACATACTCAAAGACTGACCTTTATTAATTACTTGTAATTTATCAGCTGATTCCCTAGGGTTTGGTTTGTTGGTTTGTCATTTTTTTTTTAATTAAAATGTCCTGTTTATCATAATCCGTACATGTGGCATTTTCCTTTTTTTAGCATAAGGTCAAGAAAAAAAAAGGTGATGCCATTTCATTAAAATGTAAATATGTCAACTGAAATTTAGATAACTGTGAATTAATAATTTAATTAACAGAATTAAACCTTCCTAAAAGCAAAGAGAAGATTCAATAATACCAGTCTCAGCACAGGTAATAACTGATTTCAGTGGAGAAATACCGTCTTTAGTAAGAAAGTCTTTTCATAAAATCATGAGCTTGAATATATAATGGTTTATCTTTAGTGAATATATTCATGGGAAAATAAAAGGCTGAATAAAATTCAAAGAAAGCTATCAGCTGTATCACAATTTCAGGTTAGGCAATTTAGATTTACTTCAACAGTTTTTCTAAATAAAGCTTTGATATGTTTCATGAAAGAAAAGTGCAATTTGCTATTAAATTGGTCTATTTACATAAGTTTTCAGAGGAATAACCGTTCTCGGTAAAAAAGTAAGCACTTGTACTCTATATAGCTCTGAACATTAATGATTATGTGCCAAATACATCTAGCAAATACATTTCTCTTCTGTAATTCCAATAGAGTTGCTGTTGCTGAACTCAGAGATGAATTTACTTCTGTGTGCTTCAAGATCAATGACTAAAACTACAAGAAATGCTAGTTCTCAAACACCGGTAATAAGCATATCAATTAAATATACAGGTCCTCAAAACATTTGTCTATTTTTCTTTTAATTCTGGAGTCACCCCTAGCAGACAGGCAAAGATTTTAAACTTTGTTGGTAAAGTTAACCTGTGTGTTTCAAGGGATCTCTGTGACTGCTTAAGCATTCACAGTGCTTAATGGTCAGGTTGTGCAAGAGCAGTTACCAAGAGTTGTTCAAATGTGTAAACATTTTTACTCTGCTCCAGTTTTAGACACATGTAATGGCTTTTAACAAAGTTTGGATAATTTTCTTAATTTCATCACTTGAACCCATTGACCAAGTGATGTCAGGATGGCTACGAAGGAGGCTGTGCACAGACTGAATCAGTTGTATCCAGCTTTCCAAGTATCTGAACTAAAGCATAAAGCTGTAGTTAAAGCTTTCCATAAAGCTTGTTTGAGCCAGGAAGCTGCATGCCTAAAGCAACATTAGTGGACAGAAGCAAACAGGGCATTTCTTTAGCATTTAAGTACAACTTGTGACTCATTTAGGCTTCAAAATCTTGAGACTTGTCTCTATAATGCCATTAATCCATCAGTTGTCTACTAGAATCTCTGGGTAGTTTGGTAGAACTGGCAACTTTCCTAGTGCTGTGACACTGTCTTTTGCTACTTTGTGCTATGCCACTATTTTCTTTCACATGTTATGATCCACAGTTGAGTACCTCTCATTTGCAGGTTTGATTTATTAGAATAGCAGAGTTCACATAACATCCTAGAAAAAGTACAGTTGTGTTGACTGGCATCAGACAGGAAGATGGATTACAAATGTCCTATTGAAGTTTGTTTCATGTCTATTCTAAAGGCATCCTACAGCACTCCCCTGACAAACTAGCTTCCCATGGCTTGGACAGCTGCACTGAGTTAAGAACTGACTGGATGGCCAGGCCCAGAAAGTGGTGGTGGATGGAGTTACATCCAGATGGGAATCAGTCACTAGTGATGAGCCCCAGGGCAGCATGTTAGGGCCAGTCCTGTCAAATATCTTCACTATCTCGACAAGAAGCTTGAGGGCACCCTCAATGAGATTTGGATGACAGCAGTTTGGGTGAGAGTGTTGATCTGCTGCAGGGTAGCAAGGCTCTGCAGAGGGACCTGGACAGGCATGATTGATGCCAGGACAGTTGTATGGGGTTCAAAATGACAAAGTGCTGAGTCCTGCACTTGGGTCACAAGCAGCCCAGGCAGTGCTAGAGGCCTGGGGCAGAGTGGCTGGAAAGCTGCCCAGTGGAAAAGGACCTGGGAGTACTGGCTGACAGTAGCCGAACATGAGCCAGCAGTGTGCCCAGGTGGCCAAGAAGGCCAATGGCATCCTGGCCTGTGTCAGCAACAGTGTGGCCAGCAGGACCAGGGCAGTGATTGTCCCTCTCTACTCAGCACTGGTGAGGTCACACCTCAAATCCTGTGTCCAGTTCTGGGCCCCTCATTACAAGAAAAACATTGAGGGCTGAAGTGAATGCAGAGAAGGGTAACAGAGCTGGGAAGGGTCTGGAGAAAAAGTCCTTTGAGGAGCAGCTGATGGAACTGGGGGTGCTTAGTCTGAGAAAGGTAATATCAGGGGGAACCTTATCACTCTCTGCAACTGCTTGAAAGGAGATTTTGGACAGGTGGAGGTTCATCTTTTCTCCCACTTAAGAGGTAACAGAATGAGAGGAAACACTGCATTCAGCCATGGGAGATTTACATTGGAGACAGGGCTTCATGGTGAGAATGCCAGTGCTAGGCTAGAGGTTAGAGTCAATGATTTTAGAGATCTTTTGCAACCTTAATGATTCTCTGTCTATATTCTGTCTATATTCTATGTACTTAGAGCTGCCATGCTGGATTAGACCTCAGAAAAGATGTAGGTGAAGTAGCTGTATTTCATGCGGTACAATCGGACTTGCATCAACAAGAGAGGATACGGGAGTTCAAATTATTCATTGCTTTAAAAACCTGAGTATTTCCTCTTACAATATAGAATATGTTAAGCAGTATCTATAATGCATTCTGGACATTTAATTTCTTTTGTTGAATAGTAAAGAGCTGTTTAAAACTGGGCAGTCATATTATGCCATTTGCTTTTTGGAGTCCATTAATAAAATAAAATTGAAAGAAACAGAATTCTAGGGAATTCTTCTCACTTGCAGGACCACTGGATTAGCAAGGTCCCAAGGAAAGCTACAGGTGAAGAGTTTTCATTGGAAATACAACGATATATTTGGCCTATGGTAGCTTGAGGTTAGGCAGCCACTGAGCGGCAATTCAAAGGACATTGAGCACTGAGGTGTGAGAGTAGACTGACAGGGAACCTTCTGAAGTACCTCTTCAGTTACTTCAGCAACATTAATATCTTGAAAGCTGCTCTATTTAGATTAATCAAAAATCCTACAGTATAGGAAAAAACACATTTTGTGCATTAGTTCTCTACTTCTCTTTCATAATTTCAAAGGATGATCATTGCTAGAGCAATAGCAAAAGAGTAATTTATTTACAGTGCCAGTAAAGAAGTCCTGTTCCTAGTCAGTCCTGTGAAAATAAAATTAAGCCACACCAGTATTCAAACACAGAATATTTTATTTTGCTCTGGAGTATTATATTCAAACACACAGAGACTTAGAGAAAACTTTAAAAAATAATTTTCCAATTGTACAAATGTTTGTAAACACATTATTCTATCATATTAACTGCTGCACAGTTACATTAGTCTAAAATAAGAATATGTTTTCAGGTATTGTATGGCTACTCCTTATGAAGCTACCACACAGCAGGATTGTTGGCTCATGGCTATTGCTAGATTCTAATAGTATCTGTTGATAAATGTTGGTTCTTCTAGTGATGATGTCTTAATAGTAGCCACTGAAGTTAAGTAATCTTCTTAGTCTTCTTTAATCAGCACTGAATAGAAAGATAATTTTAAAATTAACAGTAAAGCTTTATTGCATTTATGTTAGGTCACCAGAAATTGCCATCATCATGGAGTTTCCAAAGACTGCTCATTTCTAACATAACTGTATTTTAGAAGAGTATACTTACTCCAATTGTTCATCTCTCAATATGCAGAGATTATTATTTAATACATTTCAGTCAAATTGTGGAAAGAGCAAAACTCACTGACACTTCTGAGACTTCTATTCACCAATGTCTTTATTATAACAGTTTCTCAAATGTAATTGCTCTGAAATTCATTTTCTAATCCTACAGTTTCAATTGTTGGCTAACGATTGAATTAGGAACAAGAGCCTAGATACTCAGAGGATTCTCTGAGGGCTTGGACTTAGGTATTGCTCTTGTGTTAGCAACTATGCAGTAGTTGTGCCTTTGACCTTAGTTTAATTGCCATATTAACTGTGTAATAAGAATTTGTATGAAATGTAAATAAATGTCAACTGGTGCATTAACGGGCTAATTTATTCATTAGAATAACAATAGCAAAACAATAGTAGTATTCATTAATAAAAACCAAGCATATGTTGAGGCTGGGAAAGCACTGTAACTGTGTGGCTCCTCCAGTAAGCATTTTGGCATGCAAAGCTACAACTCTGACAGAGGAAATGCAAATGAATAGGGGGAAAAACAAACTGGAACACTATTACTGTGGTGTTGGTATCAAAGTTTCTGAGTGATCAGACTGGGGACCAATTTAATTCCATTTTTTTTAAACTGGCATAGAAGTGAAGTTCTGATGAAAATTCCAGTGGGCAAAACTGGAGAACACAGTAGATAAGGGAGTCAAAATAGCCATATAGTCGGAAGTGAATCATCTTGAGGATGATGATTTGCTCTTTTATAAGAAAACCTCCTTAAGGATTTTCTTTATACTAATATTTCTCTGTTCCTTTCTACTGAGTTGGAGTTATATCAGTGAAAGTGGTTTTGACTTCTGAATGAGTAGACCAATTTTCCATCAGTTGTAATATTGTGTGGTGAGGCTGAGGAAAGATGGCTGGGGAAAAAATCAGAGGAAACTGGGAAGTTTTATTCACATCTTAATAGAAGTTATAATGGTATAGAAATTACGGGGTTGCTACTTCCTGGATGAAATGCTGCTGGCATGCTCAAAACCTATTCTATGATGATTTCCCATACACACAATCTGCAACTGTCAGCACCTGGGGGGATAGAATGGAGGGTGGAGCAGAGTGGAGACACTGCAGCCAGGCTCTGTTGAAATCCTTGCAGGGAGGGGAACTCGGTGGTACTTTGCAGCTGAGAATCCATGTAACACCTGTCAGTCAGGGAAGAGAGGAGAACATGCCTTGCTGCCAAGCTGTGACTGGGCCAAAATTGCTCTCCTCAGAGGAACTTGTTATTTTATAACCTAATTGTAATATTGATACACACCTGCATCCAAAAGGTACCTGCCTCCACGGTGCAACCAACCTGAGCTGGGCATGTGCTCTGCATTTTATTCACTGTACAACCATCAGTAACAAAGGTGGGTATGACCAGAGTCACTCAAGCTCCACCTAATGTAAAGAAATAGTATAAAAGTAAGTTGAGAATTGGGAAAAGTTAGGCAAGACTCCATCATAGCTACTGGGATCAGCTGACTGGCTGAACTCTCTTCTCCCCTGTGGAGACACCTATTGCGTAAGAATCATATTCTGTGCACACTGAATCCTTTGCTTGGGGATAAGAACTTGTTTGTGCATTGCTTTGAATACATCTTTGCAGTCAGATACTATCACTGTCAATCCTTGAACCTCAACCTGCCACAATTTTATATTAAAAAGTAGTGTGACTGTGTTGGTGTAAGTCCTTCATGGGTGATGGCAGTTGCCAGCAGCAGGCAACACACTCAAATAAAGTGGAAGATCCACTGATAGGTCCTAAAGTGGGAAGACTTGCTGAGAGGTCTCCTGTATGCTGCTGGTGTGTCCTGAATAAGTCAGTCAAAGCACTCTCCAATCCAGCAGGACTGCTCAGTGAAGGATCCCCCTGACAGGATGCTGAGAAGGATGCTGTTCAGCATCCCTGGAGAAGGGAAGACTGAGGGGAGAACTTACAGCAGTCTACAACTTCCTCACAAAGGGAAGAGGAGGGGCAGGCACTGATCTCTTATTTATAATGATCAGTGACAGGACCCAAGGGAACAGCATGAAGCATGCAACTGGTTTACACCTAAATGAGCATCTGGGAAAATTCCTAATCATCTTTGCCCCTCCATAAGTGTCTCATTAAAAAGAATTGCAGGTAAGGTTTTGTTGAATTCCAAGCTTCATCATCTGGCTTTATCAGGCCTTATATGAATATTACTTGAAAGACAATATAGTTACTCAAAAAAAGATGAGAAACATATAATTTATTTGCTTAAGCTGGTTAATACTCTCACAAATTGGCTGGACAAATATTGAATCACTAACCAGGAACCAAAACAGGTTTTGGTGAAATAGCATTATTCCTTATTGTCCATGGAAATAACTAAGACATGTAGCAGTCACAAAGAAGAATGAAAAGTGGCAAATTAAGGCCCCTTTTTTCAACTGTTAAACTGTTTCTGTCACACATAATGAGTGTTCTATAAAAATCCATTTAACAACAATGTCACTGAGCCCTGTCTTACAGATCCTTCCATGACTGATAATGTTTCACAACTACATAAAGATCCAGGGACGAAAGCAAATTTGAAGCAGTCTAATCACATAAAGAGTTTTGCAATCTATTCAGATTCATTTCCCAGAGTGTTGCTTCTTATGCTGTCTATTTCTCTGTAAGCCTGTTTAAAACGCTAATATACTTAATACATATTTGCAATACCTAAGAAGTAATCTTGTCCATTCAAACTCAACACATACTAATTTCCTCAAGACTCTTGAACACTTTATAGTGCTAATTATGTCTATTACTGTCATTTACTTTGAAATTATATGAGGGCTCCCTTCTGAAACAGAAATCCCCAATTTTGCTTAGTAATGAAGAAAGTTCTATTTCAGTAAGCCTTTCTGATCTAATGGCTCTGATTTCATTTGGAAATAATAGATTTACTTATACAAAGAATGGTGACACATATGTTTCATGCAGATAACTGCTTATCAAATTTGTTCTAATTAGACATTTTTGTATTACAGGATTAATGTAGACACTTTGGGGACACTGCACAAGAAGAATATGTAATTCACAATTGAGATGATTTTTTAAAAGCAGTTTTGCATTTTTTTCATGCTGTTTCTCCAATGTAAACGAGGTTAAATATAGTACTAAAAATAGTCAATGTCACTAGAATAAAGCTGAGAAACCTTTGATTCTAAATAAGTCTGAACCTGATACATTGCATGTCTGTGTCTTTGCTTGTGCATCCATGAATTTGTTCGTCTTTTCATGAATATGAATCCCAATTCAATCACCTTTTTATTACAAAGCACTAATTTGCAAAATTGTGCACCATAGTTTTCATTGTGACATGCTTTTGAAAAAAAAGAATTACTAGAAAAACAAGCCACTTCTTCCATTAGTCTGAGAACTAGACAAAATGGCTTTTTACTTGAGGTTTTGTTTTCTTGGTGAAGACACAGCACACTTTATTTACAGTTGTGTCCTCACACCNGTCACATCACAGTAAAACAGAGATTTAGGAAAGAAAGATGAGTTCAGAATATATTATATGTCTTCTATTTGTTTTGTTTCAGGTCAGGGGCTAGAGTTAAAGATACAAAGCTATGACATTATTTTATATGTACATACACCAGTTTGAAAGAAAATCTAAGGAAGAAGATAAGAAGCAGAAAGAGTAATGAGAAAATTTTTGTGAGAAATCCAAATCATCATGTTTTTATACTGATAGAAAAGGGAGAAAAACGTGATAAATCTGATCAGTTAATTTTTCTGAGGGTATCAGAAACACTTACTTTCTAGAAGAAGAAAAATTAAAGTGGAAGACAAATTTTAAGAGAAACCAGAGAAAGCAATTAGTGACTTATGAAAGTCACCTAAGCCCCGTAACTCTTGGAGATATGGCTGGATATTTGATGTGCTGAGGTATTAATGTATTACTGTGTAAAAACAAGAAGTCTTCCTGACCTATGTGGCATGTTAACATTCACATGTTAACATTCATGTTAATCATTCATTTGCTCAGAGATTGTTAGGTACATATGTGTCTCAAATCAGTCTGATCCCTAGCTGAGGACAGCTGTGCTTCAACCCCAGCCAGCCCCTAAGGACCACACAGCTGCTCACTCACTTTGCAGGTAATGAAAGCCGTTGCTGGTTTGGCTCCAGGATGGAATACCAAATCCAGTATGACTGCCAAGTTGTGAGACATTTTAACGTTCTTAGCTTATACAATGTGAAGTATTAGGGAAGTCAAGGTGACTCTTCATGAGATAAGTGCTGCTAGTGATGAATAAGGTCATCACAGTAAACTGATTATCTACACATCACTTTAAAAAGAATTCATTTATTATTAGAAAATAATAAGATCACACCAGCCTCAACAAATCTGACATTCGTGCTGAAGAAAATGACAGTAATTGGATAGCAACATTTGCTGCAAAGAAGGCATTACTTTAATATTAATTCCATTTTATACAGATATTAAAAATTGAAACAGTTGATTTTACTGACAGCAGTTAAATCAGAAATGGAAAAAACAAATTAGCATAACAGAAATATTCTTCAGTCCAATAAAAATCTAAAATAATAGGACATGGAGAAAAAAATAGAAAAGTTCCTAAATGAAGTGATAAATGAACCATACACAAGAAATGAAACACGTGTAAGAAAATAGCTTGTTGACAGAGAAGTATTAACTATCTTAATTAAAAAGTACTGGAGTTATTATGTCAAACAGCTTAGATTTTACCTAGCAATTGGAAACCTGGCAGGATTTATAAAGTGCATTTTTCTATTAATAGCAGTCTGTAGAAGTATCAAGAAAAAATGCAGAGAATGCACATTTCAGATCCGCATAATGACATCCATCACATCCCTGTAGGGGTACTAGAAAGAGATGTTTAAGTTGTGTACCAATCTCATTTTGCTGATAACACTTTTCATCAGAAAAGATGAAACAAATGTGACTTTCAAAATTTAATCATGAAGGACAAGGACATTGGATAACANACCTAATCAGGTTGAAACATTTAAATCCTGAGGAGAGTCTGGATTTAAACCATTATAAATATCTTTTAGTTTTGTGTTGAGTTTTTTTTTTTTGTCAGAGAAAGTTAATTCCTTTTGGTAAGATATCCATGAGACGAGCAGTCTTGTTATATGATGCCATGAGGCTGATGTATTTAAGATCTTTCTTTGCTCTACACTGAACTGTAAAAATACCTGAAGCTGATGTAAGGCTTAATAACCATCTACATCAAAATCAATGTAGAGAAGAAAAGGTGGAGGGAAAACGTGATCTTTCAAGAATGCTAAAAATTACTAGAACAAGGAAAGGTAACTGTTTTTTCATATACATTTTGGATAAAGCTGGAAAGGTTTATGAAGAATTAAGGAATTTTATCAGAAAAAAAAATCATTAACTGCTTGCTTCTAAGGAGATGAAGAGAGCAGGAGTTGAGAGAAAGGAATCCAATTCTAGAAGTCACATCACAGTAAAACAGAGATTTAGGAAAGAAAGATGGGTTCAGAATATATTATATG
>VZTT01031162.1:7290-28989 GCA_013400855.1 Buphagus erythrorhynchus | reverse complement strand
CACCATGGCCTGCAAAGGAATCTTTGCTCTGGCCCCTGGAGCAGCTCCTGCCCCTCCCCTGCACTGACCTTGGTGTCCCCATGTTGTTTCCCTCCCATGTTCTCACCTCCTCCTCTTCTCTGGTTAGAAAAAAACTGTGTCCCCTTTGTTTTTATTTTATTTTAAAATATGTGATAACAGGCATTACCATCATCTCTAATTGTCCCAGCCTTGACCAGCAGCATGTCCATCCTCAGAGCCATCAGGGATTGGCTCTGCCAGACATGGTGGAAGCTTCCAGCAGCTTCTCACAGAAACCACCCCTGTGCCCCCCTGCTACCAAAAACCAGGCCAGGCAAAACCAACACACAGATACACATTCCTGGAACGCCTCGAATTACAATTAATATTGGATTTATGTTCTAGTTCACTAATTCATGTGCTTAGTATAGAATTCAAGAACAAAACTTAAATACTGAAAGATCTTCACCTGTCAGACTGAAATATTTCACTATTTTAAACCACAAACTCCCATTTATCTATTTTCCAACATGAAATATCTTGCTGTCTAAGTAGGCAGCTACTGCTTCTCCTACATAATATAAAAGAAATGAAACAATACTTTCAATAATGTATCAGGTAACAATAGAAACAAAAATTTTGCTACTACATGTGATTTTTTTCTCCCCTCCTTTTTTTTTCTTGGCTTTGTGCTTTGGTTTTCTGTCACATGTGTCATTATCATGTCCCACTCCCAATTATTTAACCATATCATAGGCATATCCCCTTTAGCACTTAATCATACACAAAAATGTTCTATTGCTTCATAAACTCCATTACAATGAACATAATCCTTTAGTTAAGTGCCAATTAATTATTAAAAACATTCACTGGGATTAACAATCATGAAATAGATAGTTCTATTATTATTATTATGTAGTTGTAAATCCTCAATAAATCTACTTGTAATAGACAGCATTTTAGTAAGAGAGCTAGTCTACTTAAATGAATGCTTTATATTTAATTAGATAATTATTGCATGTTAAAAAATACATTCATTAGTTTTATAACTATGTAATAAGCATATTTCTAATGGAGAGATTAGCAATCCTCAGAAACGAGATTTTTTTAGTAATCACTTGTATTAGCATCCAAGAGCTGCTCTGCAACATGAAGGCCACTATGCTGCATCTTTCCTGCTTGTACAAACACAGTCCAAGAAGGGGTTAATGCTCTGTAATCCATACTTTTTGGGGGGCTCAGGATGAGGACAGGGGAGTCTGAAGTTCACCTATGTAGAAATCCTATATTACCTTGGAGCACCTGAGATCACACCTCTCCAGAAAGGAGTCCTGCCATTCCTACCATCAGTACATGACATGGCCAAACTGCAGTCTTGGTTTTAAGACAGAAGGCTTGTTCTGAAATGGATAAGTGGATCCAACAAGATAAATCTCTCTAACAACAAAGAGCTCACTAGGACTTCCAGTTCCTTGGAATAAGGCTAAATATGTATCCAGCTGTAAAGAGATGCATTTCTTGCCATTTTTTTTCTTATACTTCTTTCAGTTTTGCCATCTTCTTAAGAAAAAAAAAAAAAAAGAAAAGAAAAAAAGAAAAAAGACAGTGAGGCATATCCTGTTGTTCTTCTGGTACCAAACTCCAGTTATTCACAATGTCTGTTTCTGGGACTGAAGCTCTGGGAGTGATCTATGGCATAAACAGCACTGAGTGGCCCTTTTAGGGAATAAGCTTAAGGTCCCTCCCAGCCCAAAACATTCTATGATTCAATGATTCATATATCCTGCACCTCTGGAAATCTCTTCTCCCAGCTGATGGTCAGTATCATTACCTGACAAAGGTTGCTTGTGGGATGGAGTTTCAGATGACCCTGATACACCCCAATAGTCAAATTTGTCTTGCCTTTTTTCCCTTGCACTTCAGTGATGAGCTGGTTTTAGTGAGTCCTCTCTTTGAAGAGGTGTTAGTTTTTGAACCAGAGCCAGTGCATTGCAGCTCAGCAATAGTAGACCTTGTTTTCTTATGGTGAAGGGAATACATCTGTAATTCTGTAAATCTGTGACTGCTTACACTCCCTTTTGGAACCAAAAGTGGAGAAAAAGGAAGACAGTAGTCAGACAGCATCAAAAAGCACAGATTTTGGCTACTATTTTAAGATTTGTATTGACACTGTAAGTGATCTATGTTCCTTCTTTAAAGTGATGCTACAGCAGCTCAAAGTTAACTTCAGTATGTTTTTTAAAATGTCACAAAAGTCCACTTAACTTGGTAAAAGTAATTCATCTTTACTATGAAGATGAAACTGCTTTGGGTTTCAGCTGCAGGGTTATAGCTACTGAACCACTCATTTTGATGCAAATATTCATTTTGTACACTTCATAAATGTCCTAAATTTTAAGAGTAACATTCAGTAATAAAAGACAGTAAATATTACCAGCATGTTCTGAACTTTCAGAATAGCAAATGCTCCAACATGACTAGTAAGAATTCTTTCAGCATCAGTAGTTTTTTTTTTAAGTTCTACTGTTAGACCAATGATGGGAAGGAAACCTTTTCTTCTTCAGAAGACAATCCTTCCTCATTTCTCCGGCCTTCTCTATTTCTGCAGGGTCTGATTAAGACCTAGGTACCCTATTGTCCTGCTCAACTCAACTCCTCAGTTATCTCACACTTACTTTAATGTTTTTAAAGATAAAATTTTAATTTGAGGATGGCAAAAACAGGGAAAAAAAGTCCTATAAAGTAACTAGTGAGTAATACCTGCTTGAACAACTGTCTGCTCAACACAGCTGTCAAGGAAAAGTGAATTTCCCAATACTACCCAAAGGGGGATTGATACCTAGTCCTGTTAGTGCTGTTGCACAGTGCTCTGCCTGCTCAGCTGAACAAGAGACTCCACACAAACAGCAAGCACATGGGAAGCAGGGAAGGAATAAGGAAAGGGGGGAATAACAGGGCTGCCTGAATATGAGCGGTGCTCACACCTGCTGCATGGACAGCCACAGCATCCACCACAAGGGATGTGGAAAAAGCACAGTTACCCCTTGGGACAAGGTCAGGGCAGCACAGCACTCACACCAGGGAGGAAAAAAGCTGTGTTAGTCTCTCCTGGCTTACAGAACCACCAACTGTCTCTCACTCTGCCTTCCCTCCCAATAATTTGTCTAGAATTTTCCAAATGAGGAGGCCTTCACCTTTTAGAAGTGTGACAACAGAGAGTAGAGAATAAATACTTAAACTCCATGGCACTGGGAAAAAAAAATAAAAAAAAAAAATAAAAGATTGCAGGACTGGGATACTGCTGGAATAAACAAAGTGACCTTATGGTTACAGCAGGGTGAGAGAAAGAAGAGTCCAACCTTCTGACCCCACAGACCCCTGCTCTGGGCACAGCTTCCCCATGGAGACTGGACCATAGGTATTTATTCCTGCAGAGAGCCAGATCCCAGGCGAGAAGCTGGCTGTGGACACTCCTGTTTGTGCCTCATGGAGCAGCCAGAGCACTGCCTGCTCTTCCAGCAGCAGCACAGCACCCCGGAGCTGCAGGCACAGCCTCTCCACACAATGTACAGCAGAGGTCTGCTGGCACAGGGGGGTGCTGGGCTGGGCCCCCTGCCTCTGCCCAGCAGCATCCCCACTTCCACACCAAAACCAAGGACCTGCTTTGAGATGAGAGCACAAGGACAGCAGACTTTTATCAGTTCCAGCTGTTTTGAGTGACTGGTAATTGCAGCTGGGGGTCTGTCATCTCACGTCACACAGAGTAGGAAAATGGGTCAGATGTAACGGGTTTGGTTAAGTACCTAAACTGAAAAGGTACTATTTTCTTTTAAATTATATAGTCTTTACTGGCAGTAAGGTTACTAGTGCAAGGCTTTCTAGCTTTAAAACGTAACAGGGACATGCCCTCTGAGGGTCAGGCTTTCATTTGCCAATGTTAATTCTCAGCTGCCTGTTATTTGTCCTTCACTGTAGCTTCTGTCTTAGCTGGGCACGCTCCTGATTCCCTGCTATATCCAGACGGTCCATGTAAATAGTGTTTATGTTAAGGAAGTCATGTTCTGTGTGACTGGAGCACACAGAAACTGATGTTGTTGTCACTTTAGATTAAGCTCTCATTTTAGCAAAGGAGGCAATTGGAGCAGGCAGCTGAGTGGCCGAATGAAATATTCAGCTCATTTCGTTTAAAGCTGCCCCTGTCTCCATTGTTCAGGCTGGCAGGGCTGATTAACCCTTGCTGGTGCTGTCACAACAATGCTCACTGTCTCGAGACCCAAATACTCAGGCAGGTTTCAAAGGTCAGCAAGGTGATATTTGTCAGGGCTTTTTCCTCACAACTTTAAGGAAAAGGCAAATTAACTCTTCAGGCTTTCACCACTTTGTAGAGAAGAGAAATAAAACAGTACTTAGCAATAGTCAAGGATGTTCTCCATGCTCAAGGCAAGCAGAAACCCTGTTCCCCTTAACCTGACACCTGTGAACATCCTGCTAACCTTGAGCTAACCCCAAGCACCTAATGAGCTCTTCCTCATGCAGAATTACACAGGGGTTTTTTCTGCAGAAATTTTTGACAGTAAATAATACACCAAAATAAATCTAAGATCTAGGCAAGAGAAAGCCGTGGCCAGTGGTGCTGTAAGTGTTCAGCTGTGGCCTACGTGTGCAGACAGTCTGTCTGTCTAGAGCACAGCAGCCCAAGGCTTCCAGCACTGCTGCCACGGGGCTGCTTGCCTACAGCCATCCCAAAACCTCCTTGGGAAATGCCTTGGCCACAGCATTACCACTGCACTGAACTGAGCACAGCCTTTCAGGGAACAATCTTAAGGAGTTTGCTAGGATGCAACGGTTCCTACAGGAGAAGCAGTGAATGCTCAAATATGCAATGCCTGATGTCATAAAACCAGAAAAGAGAATTACTAAATGGTCTCCCTTCGGCTTGACTTGTTGCAAAGATTCTATTTATGGAGTGGCCTAATGCTGTTTCATGACAGGCACCTCAAACCCAGTTCTGCTTGTGCCAGCATCAAGTGCTCTGTCACTTACTGCCTTATGCTGAAGGGCCTGACACTTCAGAGAGCTCAGCAGTACCTGTTCACAGCACAGGGCTTGGGCTCCTTAGCTCACGACAGAATTAGAAACGAGACACAGAATATCCTTGTCAAAAGTGTTAGTAACAGCCCCAAATAATGTAAGGTAAGGCCATCATAAACTGCAATATCAAGGGTAATAGCACTTTATTTTTAATGAGAGGCTTGATAGTTTAAGACAACAGCTCAAATACAGGAGACAAATTTTCTTATGATCTCACTGACAAGTACAGTACCAGCTTCTCCATTTCATCTGTATTTTGCACTAAATTGAAAAAAAAAGTGTATCTATTAAAAATATCAGTAGTTATAAAAACTACAGTCATGCTGACAGCAGATAACCACAAAAGTAACTCTGTTGTGGAGCAGCTGAAATCATAACTCCCCACTACCCCAAGACACTGAACTATACGTATGTACCTGTCTCTCTCTACTGCTAAGGCATTTCTCTAGGATACAACAGAATTGGGTACCACTGATAAATGGATAAACCTCATAAAATAATACTTATACTACCTAAATTACTAATTTCCAATAGCCTTGCAGCTACATTTTACTGTGACATTTTACAGCACAGTTCATATGAGAATATCCTGTAAGAGCACTCCCACTAATACTCTCTACTTGCATATATAGTATAATATTCCAGCTTTGCTGTAATGAGTCAAATGACCCTGCTTCAGAGTCAAAATCTCATCAATTGCATGTTTGCTTCACTGGTTATCTAGATAAATATCCAGTTGTCTATAAATGATATGTGAATGCAGATAATACTAAATTAACAGGAGAATATAAACATTAAACATGATATCTTAGGTGTAATTATTGTACACACAGTTTAACTACTAGCACTTTTTTTTCCCATTTGGTACACTGGAGAGTATATTACCTGATTCCAATACTCCACCTATATCTGCTTAAAATTTAGGGTCCAGCTCAAGAAGATCTTTCAATGCTGTTTAAGTACATAAGTATCCTAATACTTCCAAATAAAATATACATCTGTCATAGTGAAACAAAGAAGTGCTACACGTTATAATGAGACCTATTTCTTCAAAGACTAACCTCTTAAACCTCACAAGCAATGAATGAAAATGCCTTTTAGTAATCCCTTTTGATACTTTCCTGAACAAGAAGTCATGCAGGAAGTACACAGATGTAGCTAAGCTCCTATAATCAGTCTAAATATGAGTGGTTGTAAAACCAAGTTTATGTTATGCATGAACATATTTTAGACCTATGCACTGGGAACAGTGAAGTGCTTGACATCTGGAGTTAGACAGTGGTGAATTGTAGCATGCACACATCACTCTCATCTGCATAAATATCTATTTTCAGAATCACCAGGGCTCAAACACCCCCAGCTTTCCACTAATTTAAAAGCATCATTCATTTTAAATGCTAGGATAAAGCCTGAAAGGTAGCCACCAAAACTCAGCTTTGACAGTATTGTGGTTTCATATTTTCCCCCTCTCACTACATTTTAATAAAAAACCCAAACAAACAACCCATACACGCGCAAAACCCACACACAAAAACATACCCTGCTACCCTGACATCTGACCACCTGCATCCCTGCCTCAGGATGGCAAGAATGGAGAGGGATGGCCTCTACAGAGGGCACGAAATAAAATGCAGAACATCAGAGGTCCTGCAGAAAACACGACTAATTCCAGAGGTGGAGCTGTCCCCTGCCCGAGCCAGCCAGCATTCCAGCCCCAGAATTCCAGCACGGTGCTGTGGGAGCCCAGCAGCCAGAGGTGTTGTTTCAGCAGGAGAGTCTCAGGGGTCCTGGGGGCCATGGTCATTAAAACCGGGGCACCTTTCGAAGGAATCGAGTTATTAACCTCCCTGGCCCCAGACAAATTTAAACCCGACTAACTGCAGATTTCTCTGAGGAATCAAGGCACGTGTTTGTAAATTGCTTGGATATTCAGCATGATGAAAGATGTTACATAAATGACAGTTATTAATATAAAAGTGGCAAATGGGTCAGGAGAAAGATTTCAGTACTGATTTAGGCTGTTGTTCTAGCCAACATCAAATATTGCTCAAGTTTGGATACTGATGTCTTAAAAGAATAGATGTGATAGTCACCTCTTTAAAACTACAAATCCACTTTGAAATTACAAATTGTTTCTTTAGTTTGAAGAAAATCTTGGCATAAACTCTTCACAGAAAAAGTTCAAACCAAAATGGTAATAATTCCATATATTTGGTAGAGTCTAGGATTAAAGATTTAAGTTTGAACTGTAATATTGTCATCTACTGATTACTGCCAAATAAATCCCCCAGTAACATTCCAAAAGCAAATATTCCCAAAGCAAAGAGAAAAAGGCATGGTATCTCCATTGTTCAGGAAGATGTTGTAATGATATAAATGAAACTAACATTTTCCTGAAAGAAAACAAATAAATAAAAGCAACTTGAAACATGCACTACAAACCAAGTTTCCCATTGCAACCCAACTAGAGATCTTGTGTCCCTACAGAGCATTCCTCTGGTATGGATGGAGGTGCAGAAGGGTAAGTTCAACATCCAAATTTGCCAAAGATCCTATCCTGGTGTTATTAGCTTCATTAGGACTGTTGTCTGGCCAAGTTCAACAACCATATGTAGACAAATCTATGTGAACATATCCATTCACAGACACTAATCTCTCTGCAATTCCAAGCACCCAGGAATCATTTACAGATCATGGACAGGCAGTACTTTCCCAACCCTGTTCTGAAATAGATCGTAACCATGAAGCAATGGCACCACTTCACAAAAAGAAATTAAGTGGATTTGCTCCCAGATTTGAAGTCAAAGAAGATACCAAAAGTAAAGAACATGTAATTACCCAAATGGAAATTTGCCAAAGCAGAAACTGCCTGAGCCAGTGCTTCCCAATTCAGGAGTGGAGATCTTGACAGCTGGGCTGGGGTCACAGGCCTAACCAAAATTAAATCAGAGAAGTTGGGCTCACAGACCAAAATGTGACTCTTGGGCCTGTCAACAGGGGAAAACTCTGGAAGCTGGTCCAAGGTAAAAGTCTGGCTCTTGGTGGATACGGGGAGTTTTACATAGTTTGTGAGAAATAAGGCAGTAACTGGTTATACACATAGCGAGAGTTTATCTTCGTTCAGCATTTCTCATGGAATGGTTATCCAACAATACCAGCAGTTTGGTTACAACTGACTTTTTTGGTGAAAAATGGGGTAAGGAAGAAGATGTCAAAAGTCAAATACTGCTCATCAAATTATAAACATTAACCCCCAGAAGATTATAGTATTTTCAATCTAAAAATGAACTCCCAAGAGATTATGTTACTGTTAATGCTATAACCCCCTTTCAAGAGGTTCCCTGCAACGTAAAAAAAAAGAAAAAACCCACAAAGCTCTCACATGCTATGCTCAAATCTGAGGTGATTCATAGGGACATTTGAGAAGAACCTGCACTTAGCATCCTCACAGGAACATGGTGAGGGGTATTACCTGCTAATCGTATTTCTACCAAACCATGCAAGAAAGGAAGAGGCACTTCAGAGAGATTGTTCAGGCCAGCTTCATCAATTTTCTAGGTCAATAAAAAAAACCTTAGCCCCAAAAGTCATCCAAGATACTAAAGAGCAGTTCCAGAATTTGGTGACTATACTTCATCCTCAAGGCTCTATACCAGGATATATGGAAGGCCAAGGAATCCAGATTTACTGAACGTTTAGTAAGGCTTCAGAAACTTTTTGGTGTAACCAGGCCTATGACTGAGTGAGCGTGGTTAATTTATGGGTTTTGGTAGAAACTGTGTAAAGTATGGTGGTGGTTTCAGCTGAGTTTCATTCTAGGGTTTGGGTTTTATTCGAAGCCTGAACTCTAAGGGAAACTAAAGGGACGTGAAACCATACAACATGAAACTGAAATAAGGTTTGCATGAACACTGAAAAGAAGATTTCATGAAGTGGGGAAAAGGCAAAAGCCCTAACCAACAAACAGGCCTGGGGCTTCAAATTCACCATACATATAGTGCTAATTCCAGTGTTCACTATTGTTATCTCTGAGAAGTCATTCCTCATACTTCACACCCAACTGAGAAATTCAAGGTCAAAAGAAATTACTTGCATTCATGAAGATTTCCAGATTTTTAGTTGGGAGAACATGGCTCTGTATCATCCATTTTCAGTCAAGAGTTAAGATTAAAATAACAGCATTTTATTTATTCAGGTTTAAACTTATAAACATTTTTACCTCATATCCATCTTTCTTTTGAGATATATACCAAGTATCATCATCCTTGACTACAAGTGAAAACAATGCATCATGAATCTATAATAACCTCTTCATTTGGTTTGCAACATGGATTTTTGTCTGGTTAAATGTCTCAATTACTCCCACTTACAGGTTATCCACATGTGGACTGAGAGCTGAACCCATTTGAGAATTAGCTTTTAACAGCTGACCTGGTGCCTCAGCAAGTGTTTTGCACAGTCTCCTGGGAAAAAGCACATTCATGAACAAGCCTGGAATCACAAACCTTACCTCAGGAAAGGCAAAGCATGTTACTGCTCACCACACAGAGAATTCAACTACCCTACTGCTACAATGCTGCTCAGTGGCCAAGTGACAGAACAGCATTAAATATTATTTGCAGAGAGAGCCATCTGCCTGCCATCACACAGGAGGGTGAAATTGCCTACCAGCGAGTGAGAATGGAAAGAGATGACAGAGTTTCATACGAGAAATATAAAGGGAAAGATGAAAACCAGCAAAAAGTAAACCAAAAATTAATTATTTAGAGCTTAGCATCTGAGCTTGCTATTGGATCTATTAACATCATATCCCAAATAATTATAGGGTTTCCCACTACCCCCACACTAACTGCTACTGCATTTTTATAAATTGCTATGTTACATAAAACACTGTGTATTTTTAATGTCCCTCTAGTATCTGAGCAATTATATGCATTATAGTTCTGTATTTTCACATCATTGAGGAATGATGGCTTCAATTCACCACCTCTGTGCTGATGACTCCCACATCTCACTCCCAACCAATCTTGTTCTATCTAAACACATATTTCAGCCAGTTTTGCTTCAACTTACAACTGTTAAAATCTTTTTCTCTGTCTGCTACTGAAGACTCAACAGCACTAACTTCAGACACGCTGATGGGACAGAACTTTTTTTTATTTTATATTTGCCGTTAGAAAGAAAAATATTATAAAATACCTAATGGATATCTACAGCTAAAGTCAAAAGCATTAGAAAAGACCAGAGTGCTTCCAGGCTCAGTATGTAAACTACTCAATAAATGATTTTTTTTTTAAATCATCATTATGGGTTTTAACAGATAAAAACAATGAACAACCACTCCTTCCATCTGGCTGGTAAAACTATGTACCAACAAGTTCAGCTTATTAGAGACCATGACCACATTTACACCTCCTACCCAGCAATGGCTATCAAAGACTCTGTAACAACTTTAAGAGACCAGCAGTAAAATAAACCCAGAGAAACAGCAATAAATTTAAGTATCTACACAGGTCCTGCTGCCATTCATGTTCCCCTCCATGCCCTCAGTGCCCACCCTGAGCCCACCTGCACCACAGCCAGATTCTAAGTGCTCCCTTTGGCTCAGTTGTCAGCCTTTAGCTAAATCAGTAATTTGTAAAGGCAGCCCTTGCTGCTCTGATTTCCCCCAGACTTGAAAGGCAGCCACGTAGAGAAGGGTGTTTTTTGGCAAAGGAGCCTTGGAAGAAGTGGAGTTAAAAGAGGTGAAGGTACAGCCAGCTGTGGAGGCATGTGAAGCTTGAGGAACCTGGAAGTCAAAATGGGGGGCTTTCATTTCTCCTATTGCTCTGATCTGCCCCCAGCATGGCAAATCACGGCCCTTGTCACTCCATAAAGAGGAAATGCAACCTTGGTGTAGCAGTTCATATTTCACTCATTAATTTAGGCCACTGTGGGATCCCCATCATGCTCCAAGAATGTATTATACAGGCCATGGCAGAGACAGGAGATGATCTTGCCTAGCTAGTAATCCCATAGGTTTTCCACACTGTGGGATATAGCAGCAGTACTAACCAAAATAGGGTAAGTAGCTGCTCAAATTTCAGTTCCTACCTAAGGAATGCTTATGTTGTTCTCTCATCAATTCTACCATGCACAGCTTGCTAAGGAGTTCACCCTGTTCTCAACCTGGAACTGTGAGGGAAGAACAGACTCAATAAAGGCTCAGAGGTTGTGTTCAAATGGGTGTAGACAGAGAATTTAAGCTTCACACATCCTATCTAAGCGGTCCAAAAAGAGAGAAAGAAATCTAAAACTCTGGACTTGCACACAATTTTTCCAGCTCTCCCGTCTGTTACACAGACTAGACATTTTGCAGATTTCTTGGAGAACTTCCTGGCAACCACAAGCAATCACCAGGGCAGGATGCATATGTGTTAAACTGAAATCTTAAACAAAATCATCTTTTTGAGTTTCAAACATTTTTTTTTTTAACTGTGAGTTCTGGAAAATGGCTTATTATTATTTTATTTCACTGCAGCTAGTTCAGCCATCTCCCCTTACCACAGAAACAAGAGGGCTGCAAATGCTTAGGGGTCATCAGTGGTGTTTTACATGGCCCTTCTAGGAAGAAATTGCACTGGTCTTTTTTTCTGGTCATCTTATTTCTATTGTGGTGATTTTTCTTTGACTCTATGCTGTGGTGGTTCAGATCCAAATGAAGATTACAACTCGTTTTTTCAGGCCACATAAACAGACAGACTCTTCCTGATTATTAAATCAAACAACCTGGGGTCCACAAGGTCAAGGGCTCAGTTTGTTCCAGAGCAGTTAATCAAGCAAGACTTAATACACTAAGCATAGGGGAAATTGTCAGTTAAGAGTCAATAAAAGGACTTCACTTCTTTGTGAATCCCTAATAGGTTAAGAGCTTTCTCTTGGATGGATGGTAGGTACCATGAAACAAAGCGTGACCCCACATCATCAGTAATGTGTAGTTCGTTGTTTTTATGTTCAAGGACATCGTGGAAGTTCACAGCTTTCACCAAGCTTTCTCCTTAACAAATGATATGGCACCATCCACTTCCAGGGAGTGATGGGAGCATGAGGAAGGGATTTGGAATAACTTGTATGTAATATAAATGCCCTCCCCTGTCACAGGCAGCAACTCACAACTGTTGCCACAATAAATACGAAATAATTCACAGTGTTGAAAAATCCAGGGCATTATCAAAGTACATTTTGCAAAATTACTCAGCATCATTAATAAACTTGTTACTAATTCAATAAACAAATCACCTTAAAAGCCCTGATGAATTTATGGATTTTAACCAATAAATCTGTTCTTAGTATGCTGTTATTCACCCCATTATATAAGCAGGTAAACAGTGAGAGAATACCCTTTCCTTTAACTACCGATAGGGTTGGTGAATTTGATATAATTACATCCCACTTGCACTAAAGAAAAATGAGAAGAGATTAAGCTGCTTGCAGAAAGTAACACAGAAAAAGCTGCTGCCTGTGATGGGATTAGACCTCAAGTGATAATTCTGTGCCCACTCTGGCTCTCTATAGTTCTCCACTTGTCTTGGGAGTTGTGCATTTAAAAAAAAAATAAAAGGAGCAAAAAAGATCTGAAAGTGTTAAAACCAAGTGTAATCAGAACCAGCCTTCAATATAGAGTGGGAGAGCAGTGAATCAAAAAGGGAAAAAGTGAGAGTCGCCCTGTAATCTAGAAAAAGAGACCAAAGGAGGAGCAACTTTTTTCCCACAAACAAAATTTCTACAAATACATGTGTTACAAAGGACTCACCCTGAAATGAGGAAATTCCCATTGTCAGCCCAGTCTTAAATATTACCTCTAAAAATCAAGGGCAGAGCAAAATGCCAGCAGGCCTCTGGTGGATCCCATAAAAGCTACCAAGGTCTCAAACAAAAAAACCACAAATGCTGAGCTTTCCTCAATTCCTCTTCAAGGCCAGTAACTGGCCAGTAGTAAACTTGAATAACTAATGGAAATCAGGAAATCTGTAAGGAGCTGCTCAATAATTCTTTGCTAAAGGGAAAGAAGAAACAAAATAATTTATGTGTATTCTCTGTGATCCCGCTGTAAAAATCTCAGGCAAAACACACAAATCATTATTTTATTTAAAAGAAAGAGGGAACAAAAAGGTAATAATCATAGTTATTTGATCTAATTATTCCTAAAGGAATCCATAAGAGACTAGAAAACATTTAAAAACCACCAGTCTTGATCTGCTACCTGGGGAGAATAAAAAACATCCTAGAAGGAAACACAGGTGAAAAAAATAATGAAATTAGCATCTCCAAATTGTTTAAAAAAGGATCTTCAGCCTAAAGAGAATCGACAGCATAGCTTTAAGGACAGATAAATGGCTGCCTGAAGGATCTGTCTTACCTCCTCTTTTTTTTTTTTTTTTAAGTAATACCTTAATTTGCATAGTAATAACCCAATTATTGTAAGATTAAGTGACAGAAATCTCATTATTACCGTTCCTACAAAACAGTCGATATTCCATTCAGTACCTTTTAATGTTACACACCTTAAAACATAATTATTCCAATATATGCTCATTCATCTTTAATGCAATTTCTTTAATAATAATAAAAAAGACTCTTCTGTAATTGTTAGGGTTTTTTTGTTGAATATATTATTGCTAAAACATGATTTTCCTCCTTCAGGCTGCTATAGAAACAAGCAAAGCCAGCCAACTGCTTAGGGGCATGCTCCCTCCCCTCTTCCCAAGAGGGAGTCCACCAAGAGGCCTAAAGCACATATGTTAAAATATGTTGCAACAACTCTCTCTCTCCATCTCCCCACTCCCTGCTTCTTCCCACGCTGCGAGCTGGTCATAAGACAAGCTTGCAAACAAAATCAAATATATAGCAGCACCAGGCTTCTGAGAGTTATTTGTGTTCAGGGATTGCTGCTACAGGGAGAGGGGGAAGGGCTGTGGGTCTAGGGCTGTGGGAGGAGGGATCAGAGGCATGGGGCTCACCTGCTACAGGCATTCTCAGTTCCAATTACAGGATAATAAATGGGATAAGTGGTCAGTTACCAGATTAACAACAGAAAGGAAATGGGGGAAGGAGATAGGGCTGGCTCCATCAGAAGGACACAGCCCCACACATGTTCTGCTTCAAAAACATGTCATGAGCAGTTAGAAGGGGAGAAATAGCAGCCACCACCTTGCCAGTCCCATCTAGCTCAAGGTAAGGCTGGGAAGCCTTTTGCAGGCAAATCTCCCACACTGCTTCTTCAAATCCTAGACAGGATGGAAACAATTGAGGGCTGGTAGCCCTGGGTGTCTGTCAGGAGCCTGTACAAATTCAGTCACTGCTCCAAGTCCAGTGATTAGTGCCCAGTGCCTTCCACAGTCACTTTTATGGGCTGGAAAGAAAAGGATTGTAGACAGTCACAGTCCCCCTCCCAATATACCTAGAGCAGCTCTCCAGGAAAAGTTGGTGGGAGATATTCTTTGTAAAAACACACAAATTCAGCTCTCTTGGCGCTCACTCGATCGCTTATCCCACCATCACTAAAAGCAGTAAATACAAGATGCAATTTCACAGGAGTTATTTACTGTTTAATTTTTGTGAAAGCCTTCTGTCAAAATGGCATGAAGGAGAAGTAATTTGGCTAAGTTCCGATTCTCAAAGTCCTTTACAATCACCGAGACACTGCAGGTCCGATTAAAAAGGGAAAGTGTGCATTGCTGGAAACCATCCCTGGGTGGAAGAATTCCAGGGTTTTTCAGTGTTGGGAACACAGCTTGCTGATCTTGGAGGTGAGGCAGCCCACCTCCCACCTCCAATCCCTGTGGGGCTCCACCTGATTGAGAACTGCAGGGCTGCCGCTTGATGCTGCCCTGGATTTCACAGAAGGGGAAAACACCCCATGCCAGCACCAAGCTGGCAGGGAAAGGACCATCCCTGGCACTGCCCACAGCCCTGCTTGGGGGACAAGCTCCAGGGCAGAACAGTTGGACTTCTGCTCTGAAGATTTTGACCACTTCCCTAATGGTTCTGGCTATGAAAAGTTTCCAATTATACCACATTCCACAGAAAACAAATTTAAATGACTGTCTTTACTTGAAAATAAAATAAAGCTGTGACTATGCTAATGATTTTTTCTTACATTCTTATCTCATTTCATGCCTTTAAACAGAAAACCTTGTGAATCTTACTATGAAAATTATCAACAAAGACTAAACAGCCTTCCATCTTACACCAAAACTTGGAGGGCTGAGTTTATACCATCCTGACCCAATCTGACTGAAATTGAAAACTTTTCCCCTTCCATTAATAGCTTTTCCAATTCAGCAGTTCAAAGCCACAATCCCTCACAGCCTATGCAAGGATTTGGGATCATTTTATAAATCTGTGTGGCAAATGAACATGAAAGAGAAACTCTCCTTATGGCTGGGAACTATACTTTGGGGGGAAAAATGTTATTAGCTTTTTAGAGAGCATTTGCAAGGGTAATTTGCACTACAGCATTTCTTTTTATTGGCCTCACAAGCAAGTGTTGAAACAATTTGTCTTATCATATATATTCACTTTGAATAGGGACCTCATGTGAAATGCTCCTCTTGAAACAAGGAACAATGGGTTCGAAAACCAGCATTAAAAATGGTTGAGCGTGGCAATAATTTATTTCATCAAAAATATTCAAAGGGAAAGAGGAAACCAAGAAGGAAAGGATAAATGAATGAAGGAAGGAAAAGCTTCTGATTTAGTCTGTCATAACTTAAGGCAGCTATGCCAAAGCTCCCAGTTTGGTCCAGCAATTTCACAGGTATTATAACAGGAGGCTAAATTGCTACTCCTGGACATCATTTGTACTTTATTACTTTTTAAGAGTCCTCAACCAAAACCAGGGCCTCATCATGTGAGATTCTGCACAAACTACAGAAACACCTATACTGCCCACAGCTAATTCCCAGCAGACAGCTTTAAGTCAGGATTTCCATGAGCTCTTATGGACAGCAGCTGAGGATGCAGCATTTGATACAGGGAGTACAGAAGTCACTGAAAATCATTCCCCTCTTTCAGTGTGCTTTGATGCATGGAAGAAGCAAAGCAGCAGACTGCTCCTGAAAAAATAAAACTGAAACCTCTGAGTCAACTCACCCTGCTCTGTGGGACAGCTCTTCAGTGCAGAACACTGTGAGCAAAGAGAACTGATCTTTTTTATGCTCTGGTACAACAAAATGCAGACTGCAGATTTCCAGTTCTGAAAGTGGCATTTCATTCCACCAGGGCAAATAACTTCCATGGTAAGGAAGGAAAAAACTATTCATGACAGGGAAGCAATACCACATTTGCAGTGAAGTTACACATCATTTGAATTGCAAGTACTTTCTTCTGCATAAAAGCAGTACAAAAAAGACCAATGGAAGTACAGTAAGAAATAATATAATCAAAGGTCGTCAGTTACATATGTTTCTAGTGCTGATTCATCCCTACAGCAAGAATTCAATTTGCAGATGACAGCCCCAAAAGGCAGTTTGCTAGTGCAGCTCCCTTCCCCTTCTGGAGCTCAAGGGATTCCCAAAGGGTGGTAAGAGTCTGTTGCTCACAGGCTAGGCTAAAACAATTTACTCGTTCTGTTGCTGCAGCTCTTCTATCTCCCATCTCAGTAGTGTACTGGGTACAGTAACCAAAATTTAGGTAGCAATACTACTTACTCTGAATATTTCAATTAAATGCATTTTAATTGAAAAAGAAAAATTAATGAAACCTTGCTAGTTTCAATAGCAAAGTTCTCAAGCCCAAAATAACTGAGTTGGGAAAAAAAAAAAAAAAAGAAAAAAAACCCAACCAGAAAACCCCCAAAACCCAAAACACACCACAGGCCAGGATGAATGCTCACCCCTGCATCAGATGAGAGACCACAATTCCACATGTCTCAAGGTTAGATTTAACTTCTGAGAGGATGACCTTTTGGGTTTTTTTAAGTGAAGATTCCTGAAAACTTTCTTTTCAATCTGATTCAGAAAAAGACAAGAACAGAGGGGATTTTTAGGGGTTATTGAAAGGTAAAACAGGTCAACACTTTCAACTTTCACAAATAAACACAGCAGTATTTAAATCAGTATAAGTCCCTTGATTTAACTCTTTTTCAGCTTAACCCAACAGAAACAGAAATTATTTAGGCTTATGTTCAATGAAAACCTAGAAGTAAAGCTGACCAGCAAAAGAGAGCAATTAATTTTTCAAAAATTCTCCTGAGATAAGAAGACAAAATCCCCCAAAAGCCCCCATATTCAATTCTTTAAAACATTTGTCCATGTAAAGGTATTGACTTGAGTCCCACGTCCTCAGCTGAATTCTCACAGGCTCCTGAGAGATGTCTGTGATAGCTTTTCCCCACCTTCAAGGACGTTTCACTGCATTATCACTGCACACATAGAAAAGGCCAAACTCTGCTTCACTTGCTCGTGACAGAATTGCCACTTCTTTACTTGCAGTAGTAAGGAAAGGCTACTTGGCCTCATGTCATCAGCTTGGAAGCAATACACTGACATCCACATCGATATTAACTTCAGAGACAGAAACTGTCTCTCAATCTGACCCACTTAGGAATATATGAAATAAAGCAAAATGCACACAGCTAAGAGTATGGGTAAAGACAGACATAGTACAATGAGTGAATAAACCCTCAAAACATTGTACGCATTTTTTTACTGATGCTTTGGTAAGTACCATCAAACTGAAAAAGGAATTTCTGGGTGCTTTGAACAGCTATTTAAGTCCAAGGCTTACTTAAAATTCATGTAAAAAGTCAAACTGAAGCATCAAAGCACATGACTACACTTTTAACCAAGCCTGGGATACACTCTTCTAGTTACATGAACTGTTTCTTCCCACTTATCACGGCCACCATCAGATTTATCTGCTCTGCTCTGTGTGTCCAGATGAAGACGCATATATGATATAGATGTAGCTACTGTATATGAGTCCATCTGCTCACTGTCAACATAACATACTTGTTAAATATTGCATTAGTGTTTAGCTGTGACATAAACAGGCCCCTGTTCAGCAAGTTTCGGGTTTTAAACATTTGAGTGAATGCTTATTGAAGTCCTTAAAGTTAGCCAGGTGTTTAAATACTCTGCTGAATCAGGGCCAAAGTGTTGACATGGTATGATGTAAAAGCTCAATATCAAAGGACTAATGATACCAGCACAAAGCACGTTCAGCTGAATTTCCCTGTCATTAAGCTACACATATACATATAATTTCTGAAGATATCTGATCTTATAGAACCCTAAGGTCAAGCAGACTGTTCCCATCTATTTCCATGTGAAAACAACATTATTGCTTTGTGACTGCTGAAGTTCTCTCAAGAGTATAACCATTTGAGACAGACTTGTCCACATGTACAAGGACTTAAATGTTTATCTAAAAATCTGAACCAAAAAAATTTACCTATGACCCTTACAGATATGTGATTGAAAATGTAGAAGAATAAACTCCTCCATGACGCTTCATTTAAATCTGCAAATGACTTGATAAAAATCTATCTTTTTGTATCTCCCTTCTCAGACTGTTTAATAACAGAAAGTAAGACAAAATCCCCCATCATTACATGTCTCAAAGCAAACTGAAGAGCTGACAGAGAAAGCTGAGCTCTGACTGTTCTGAATATCCACATTTGTACAATGTGTTGTATAATATTAACACTCTTTAACTACTCACATGTGGCCAAAACATTTAGGTTTGAATCACACAAAGAACAAGTTTTGATGCAATATATCTATTCTTACTAGTGCATGGCTTACATTATGATCTGGGGAGTTCGGTATTGCACAATGTGTCGCTTTCTGTGAAATAAAATCTGGGTTTTATTGAAGCTATTGTCATTTCATATGACAAAAATATCAATGTTAAATGTGCCTTTAAAACATTTATCAGTCATGTGTGTCAAGAAGCAAGGGATGAGGAATATTTCATGTGAGTAAAATGCAGATAAGTTAACTTGACAAGAACATGTATTCACTTAAGAACGAGTTATGTCCCTCTTGGCATGGGCATCATACTGTGCAGAGTCTCCAAGAATTTAATTAGAGCTGTAATATAGTAATTAACTACTGTATATTGAAACCTTTCTTGATTTTTAAATTTTTTTTTCAATAGTGGGGGAAGAAAAATAAATTATCTTGATGAAAAAAACCAAACCAACAGCACAGATAAATAGAAGCTACTGTAAATCCACAGGTTTTGTCATCTCTTTGTTCCATCACTGGAACCAAGTACTGGAACCATCTCCTGCAACCAAGTACTTATGACACCTTCTCTGAGCTACTAAAATGGTGCAATAAAGTCTAATTTATTTTTGATAGTTCTCCGTAAATAATTTCACTTCTTTAAAGGAATACCCTTCCTTCCCAAAATTGATGGGGTAAATTCTCCCAGACTCTAAAAAGGTATATTCCACAGCTTCTCAACCTAAGTCATAAGTATTGCTGGGTTTATACAGATAATAAAAATAATTTCAAACCTGGGTCCGAACACAAAAACCAGGGACTTGAAAGCACTGAAAACACTTTCTTTTACAAGGTACCTGTCTCTTAGGCCTTTGGTTGGCTTCCACAAACACCAATACAGAGTCTTTTGGAGATTCTCTTAAATAATCTAGACAAAATGATGCAGTGGGAGTGAGCCTAACCTGAGCCAAACCTGAACTCCCTTTTCTCCTGTTCCTGCCAAAAGCATGAGAAAGGGAGAAAGTGTTCAATCACACACTGCATGTGCTCCATGAATCTGCAAGTTCACCTTGACTTCAGGGGATCTTTATACTCAGCTCTGACTCCCAACCAACCAGTAAATCCTGGACTTAGTCCTTTCCTCAGAACTCTTCAAAATTTCATGCTCATGAAAACACTATCAGGATTCAATGGATAGTATAATGGATTCAGAGGAAAAATAGAGACATGTATTATTCCAACTTGATCCTTATTTGGGTGGGTGATCTTAACCACTTCTGTTGTAATTTCTCCACCCACAAAACAGGAATACTTTACTAAAGTATTTTTGATGAGTAAAAGGCACCATGAAGGTACTGAATTCCATTACTAAGTGCTATTATAGTCTAAATAGCATTTGGCAAAAATAAAGAGAATATAAAAGCATCCATGCTCTGATTTATTGTAACTTAGCTCCTGGGGGTATTCCTTTGGACTGCCTTTGCCTTCTTCACCGAGCAGTACAAAGCACAAACACAACATTACAGAGAATGAATGTTAATATGTTCAGATAAATGCATCTGTGAAACATTTGCAGACGTGACAGTGACACACACCACAGAGGAATGGGTTACCACGTGTCAGCTGAGCTGCGTGGATGATTCTGTGTGGATGTTCTCAGCCTGCTGAAACTGCCTCTGAAAATCTTTTAAACTGTGATCACTCAATCACTGAAAAAGTAGCTCCTAAGCCAGAATCCTCACTGACGTTGGAGTCTTAATTCATAACTCATCTGCTGGGATGGATGTGCTCCAGCCCTTACTTGGAATGCCAAACAACAGACTTAGTGTTGGTTGGTGAAGCAGGGGCAGAGTTAGAAACAAAAAACCATATCCATTTTCCCCATGATGATTCCTATTATGCTTTTTATGTTTCCTTGAGATCAGATTTCCCAGGACAAGAAAAGTAAGTGACCATCAACAGAGAGAAGGACATTCACTACCACCACACAGGGAATTTGAGGCTTGCTCAAGGGACTCCCCAACCAGCAGGAGCCCTAAGGGGGATGGACAAAACCCCACAGGACCAGACTTCTTGAAGGATGCTGAAGGAGACATTTTCAGTGTGCAGGAACACCTGGACTGCCTCTGGGCCCTTATGGGGTAAAGGCTGTTTGGCCTGGGCCCAAACTGTGTCACCATGCCTTGTTCCAACAAGGTGAAGGCACAGACAGCAGCCAGGGATCAAAGAAAGGGGGTCACCCCTATGACCCATCCTTGCTGAATCCCCACTGCAAATTCCTTCAGTGCCCCTCTCCATCTGCCTCCCCCTAATCCAGCTGTTTTCCACCTTGAAAAACCAATCCAAACAAAACTCTCACCTCTCATACACAAAACAGGATGTACAGGAAAGTAAAGCATTTCTGATTTCCTTCTCAGGGGATCAGGACCAGGGCTGTTCCCTTGACTTTACATCAAAAGCTAATCCTCCCACCTCCTCCTCATAGACAGGCAAGTTCTCCAGACTCTTCCTCATTACATAAGGCACATGCATAATCCTTCCCCTCCCACAGAGCATCTCAAGAAACACAATCCTCCACCTCCCCCTCAATCACACCAAGTCTAATCCCAACACTTCTGACATTCCCAGCTAAATAGCCATCAGTACAGTGAGAGCAAATGGAATGAAGCACAAACTCTGCACAGTCTAAACCACAGCCTCACAACTGGTTCTCTCAGTTTTCTACTCAGCCTTCATGTTCTGCTTCATACTTGCAATTTAAAATTATTTTTCTATATAAATTCTGTCTTGTCTTTTTCTCTGTAGTCTCTTTTGTGAGGGATGAGAGGGAGACGGTGTTTTTTATTAGTGAATAGCAGATTTTGTTTTGTTGGTGGCATTTTATGGCCCACTCAGT
>VZTT01031159.1:6846-19583 GCA_013400855.1 Buphagus erythrorhynchus | reverse complement strand
TGCTACATTTGGATGTTTACATACTAACTTTTCCAGGAATAAAAGAGTCACATACACCAAATAAAG
The DNA here is from genome assembly GCA_013400855.1 of Buphagus erythrorhynchus. Taxonomy (NCBI): domain Eukaryota; kingdom Metazoa; phylum Chordata; class Aves; order Passeriformes; family Sturnidae; genus Buphagus; species Buphagus erythrorhynchus. The sequence continues at coordinate 19,517 of VZTT01031159.1, read as the reverse complement.
GCATATCAGAAGTAAGATTTAATCTCTTAAATCTACAGAAGAGTTGATGATTCTACAACAGAGTTACAGAGCAGAGCTTTGTGGCAGTGAAATTATGAATAGTTCTGCACCATCATAATTGGAAAGACCTAAACCTGAAAAACCTAATCTGAAGTTAAATCAATTCCTAAAGCAGAAAATTAAAGATTAGCTCTAAATGCACCTACAGTCCAGGTGTAGCGGTACTTTGAATTGTTCTCAATTCCTTTATTTTAACACCTGCTTATATCTAGAGATGACCATGAGCCAGCTGGTGCCTACAGCATGTGGAGAACAAAAGGTAGGAAAGGTAGGTTTCTTTATTTCCTCAGTGAGGAACAGAACGATCTTAAAAAAAAAACAACTGAAAACTACCACAAAAACAAGAGATAAAGCAATATAAGGAAAAACAAGTGAAATGGCAAAACCAGAGTTCCTGCTTCACACTCTCAATTTGAGAATGAAATGATAATTTTATCACTTATAAATGGCAAGGTTGTGAAAAACAGTTCCCTCTGAATGTCTTTTACTTATCCTGTAACTTATTTCAAATCTTCCCTTTCAGTCCAATTCCAATTGCCAATGCCCCTTCTCCAAAAATGATACTCTCATGCACTCATTCTTCAAACTATTCCAGACTCTCTGAGCTCCCATCAGTGAGCCTGTCCTGGGGCTCCCAAACTCCTTCCACTTCCATACCCAAGTTTTCCCTCACTTCTCCCTCTTCCTCAATCACACAGTCAAAAAACTCCAAGTCATAGCTCAAAGATGCAAGGTCAGGCTGGAAAGAGGCATCTGGGAGAGTTAATTACTTTTTCTACCCCTTCTGTTTAATTTGGATATAACCAAATACCATTCTCCTCCCTATGTAATATTCATGTTCCAAAATCAATATGACACAGGTCAGAAATACGAATTGGTTTCATAGATCTTCAACTATAGCTCTAATAAGATTTCTGTTCTTCCCTTTAAAATAAGTCACTAGGATATTTCCTTATGCCTGTTTTCAAACACTTTCTCCTCATGTCTGCTGTACTTATCAATCACTGCATGTCACAGATCATGGCCAATGTTCACTTTGAAACAGTTGCAATATTTCACTGTTTCTATCTAGGATTGTTGCAGGATTAAAACCCTGGGAAAACATGGGACACTCTGAATGCTACAGAATTAGCACCTCAAAAACATACCAACTCTCAACCTCTGCCTCCTCCCTCTATTGCCATTATTGCTAGACAAAGAACAGAAAAGCTAAGTATGATCTCAAAAAACTGACAAATCCAGTCACACATACAATCCTCACTATTAAATCATTTTAATACACCTAAAATCATCAGTATCATCTTAAAACTATACCCTGCAACCCTGTTTAGGATAGGTTACTGTAATTTGAATGCTGTGACACTACCAGCAGAAGGTAGCCATTACTTCCTAACGAATAACTGCTCCTGAAATCGTCCAAAAATTTGCATAGCTCACTCCTAGTCTGAGAAAAATAACACCTTCTCTGCTTCATGAGAAGACCTCATAGGGCTACAAAGCACTGGTGTTTGCCTGATTGCCAGTTTCGCACCCACCTGCAGAGGACTGCAAGGGGCCCACGAGTTCTGACAGAAGCTCCCTTTGAAGTTTAAGGGTGTCTGCAGCAAAGGCTCTGCTCAGAAGCTGGAGGTGACACACTACTGCTTCCTGTTATCTACAGTACTACTGGGCACACTTGTTGTTTTGTTCAGATTCACGCCAGGAAACTCTTTCTCACCCAAATTTGCTTCTGTACGTGGTGAAATCTGAGACCTTCAAAGCATGACAATCATCCACCCAACCAAGACCACCAGTATCAGCCAAGACCTGTTTGTCTTGGGTTAGTAACTACACAAAGAGAGGAAAAAATACGACCACTGAAGAGCCTGCAATCCAAAAAGTGGCTCTGCAGAGACAGCATACATTAAGTCTGCATTTTTTTCATTGTTTTGTTACTTAAATGAGACAAACTACAAGTTTCATTAACCTATCAGCCTGCAACAGAAAGAACAACTAGCAAGCCGTATTTCTAACTAGACACATGCCCAGCTCTTTTAGATCTCCAAAACTAAGGTGACATTACCTAGGTATAACACAGTTGGCAAAAATGTTATCAGTAGGTAACTGTGCCTGTTACATAAACTATGGGCTTAAATGGTTCAAACAAGTTTATGGTTCTAATAATAGTATTTCGTAATTAATGAAGATAATCAGGCTCCTAGCTACCTTACAGAGTTCACTTCAGGTTATTCTCCTCTGTGGCAGCATCCTGTAGATCTAAGTGTTAATGAGGAGCATATTTTTGGCTAAAGGAATCTAGTTGTCTGACAAAAATCTGGTAAGTTAAACCTAGAGAAATATTGTAAAATCTTGCAACTACTAACACTTGAAATGCAAAAACATGACAGTCCCATCAAGCAAATACAGAATAATACAAATCTTCACCTATCCAAGGAGAGCTTTTTGTAGCTCAGTAACAAGAGCAAAATTGAAATCTATGGAAAACTTTTATGCAGACCAATTTTTGTAACTATGGTGATGGAAGGCTACAGAAAACTCTAAGACAGGTCAAAAATCAGGCACAGGAGTAGCAGCATGACTCACAGTTTTATCTATGGGCCTTTCTAGAAAGGAATAACCCCTGCATCCACAGCTTTAATAGGTGAGCTAACAAAGTGTAATGGGAAGTGCTGGTCTGGTGGTCAGATGAGCAAATCAGAGAGCTGACACCTTGGCTCTGCTCAGTCTGCTCTCTCTAATCAAGACCATCTGCTCACACTGTAAAGACACTCCTGGTGACTTTTAGCCACAGCATGAGCAACCTCTGTAGTCACACATATGAAATACAGCAACTGTAAGAAATGTATGAGTTATTGCTAAACTCTTTCTTTATTCCATACATAATAAGTTTGAAATAGATTTTTACGATCCTTTTCTCAATGCTATCAAGTATGTCCATTCACTTATTATATTACTCGTGGCCCTGCAGGGAAAAAATAGCAATCCTCAGTGTTTTGTAATTCATATACGTAAACACACTATATGATGGAACGATGCATAAGGATTAGGGCAGACAGAAGTTTGAGATGCAGTAAATTATTTCTTTAAACCTAACAAAAACTAAAACTCTCATGCAGCACTAATACAAGAGAGACATTTACATGCATAACTATAGTTTTCTCCTTGCTAAGAGTCTCAAATATAGGATATGCAAGATCAGATAAAGAGTACAAAAAGAAGGATAAAAGGTAAGTTCCTCAACTGAGTGCTTTCATTTTCCTGCAGGTGTGCAAAAAACTTGCTGTGATATGAACTTAATAAATTTTCTGTTATCCTACTAAGTGTTAGATACTAAAATAGTTTGTACTCTTTTTGTACTCCTAAGCAATGATTTCTCCAGCAACAAGGCAGACACAAAGTCTGAAACTGCTTTGAATACAAGGATTTAGTATCATGATGTCACATTAAATTAAAAGGTTACTGTGTTATTTCAAGGTAGGTCGTTTACTCCAGAGATAGAAACAGACTCTTAAAAGCAGAAAACCAAACCATAGCATAGTGGTCACTGTGACATGTCATGCACTGAGAAACAGGTAAGCATTTTTGTATTTTAAGTTAATGTATTCATTTTCAAACCCTCCTTCTGGCACTTTCCCAAGAGATTAAAGGAAATTGATAGCTAAAGTCTCAGGATAAATCACAATGCAGCCTCTAGAACTGAAAGTGAGCTTCTACCTGCTGGACAGACATGCCAAGAATCCACCACATCCAGTATGCTCCTATCAGACAGAACGTTGATAGAAAAAGAATTTTGGGGAAAAAAAGGAACTACTGTAATTTAATGATTACCATAATCCTCCAGTGCCTTTCTACATTTTAGTATACTGTGTGTCCCACATCAGTCTTTTCTTCTGTTGACTAAAACTTGATTCCTCTCAGCCTCTGTAAACCAGTCATGTTTTCTAAATTCCTACTTTTCTTTCTATCTTCCTCTATTTAATTTTTATTTAATCTCTTAATTTTTTTCCTGTTCTCCTGTAGTTTATTTGCATTTGCCTTTGTTTAGTGATTACAATTAAGCAGAAATAGGAATTCAGTGACACAGAGCTTCAAAGAAAGGGTAGTTTGATAGCTATCATGTTTTTTGCAGAGCAAATTCATCAAGGAGAGGTGCCTGAAAGCTGATCAGACAATACTGTCTTCAGATAAAAATATCTGGGACTGTTACAAAACTGTACTTCGTCAATTTTGTCAATGTTACATATGATGTAAGATTAAAATCTGTCACCTTTTCAAAATCACAGTCAAAGGATAATTAAATTTTAGTGCTTTAGCTGCAAATTCTCTGGCCTCAGCATACATGAAAGTCCTTTGAGCTGAATTTTAAATTTGAACTTTCAGAATTACATGAAGCATAATCAGCATCACTCATGTTGAGCCTTGATGTCATCAAGGCTCAATATACAAGGCATATGAGATGCTGACTTGACCCTATTTGTTGTACATAACAACCTTAACAACTAGATACAATAGTAACTTTACCTTATTACAACCTAAATGATCTAAGTAGATCAAAAATACATTAAAATTTTACTTTACTAAAGAAACTATGTAATTATTCAATTAAAAGCAGAACAGAACTGACCAATGCAAAGATTCTATTCGAAAATAGATTTAAGATCAAATCAATGACTAAATTTTCAATCAATGAGAATTATTTTACCTTGTAGTGCTTTAAATTCGAGGATTGCATGAGAAACACGTGAAAAGCTAAATGGAAACCTGAAATATTTACTTGATTGTCCACAGATTTAAAAAACCCCTGGATAATACAGACCACAGCTGTTAAATTTCAGTGTAAATGTCACTGCATTTCACTGACAGACCAATTCTCACAAGCAGGGAGGGTACTGGCTGGTAATGCTGATGCCCTGTTTGCTTCTTTAGGGGTGAAAAGACAGGGAATCTGTTAAGTGCAGTGCTTGCTAACCCGTGCATGGGGGGGTTACAAACCTGCGGGCCGAGCACCACTTACCGAAGATTCACTGTCTCTAACAAGGAAATCTCCTTCCACTCCCCTTTCGTTCAGGGCACATTCTGCTTGGTGCCGGGTGACGTTCCCGTAATACCACTCTCTTCCAGCAAATCGTCCGGTAGAAGATGGTCCCGTGTAGCTTATCTGAGGTGGATGGGAAGTGTTCATGGAAGGACCATCACTAATGATTACTACATAGTTTTTAGGGACAAGACCGATCTGACCTCTGGAATTTTTACATTTCCACCATTCTGGGTCATTTTCTGGCTTTTCAATGACTTCCATCGTTTCCCCTTTTTCAAAATTGAGCTCTTCTTCTGTGACCGAGCTGAATGGGTACAGTGTCTGAACGATGTGGAGTACTTTGGTGCCCTGGCCATTACTCATGGAAGCACCTTTCCTTAGGCTGAGAAAGCTGGGCGAATCTGCAGTTGCCTCCTCAACTTCCTCTACCACATAGTTTGAAGGGAACCAGCCGATCTGTCCATTGTAGCTCCCTCTCCACCAGCCATCGCTGCACTTCTCCATGACAATCACTCGGGACCCTTTAACGAGGGACAGTTCATCCTCCCTCTCAGCAACATAGGCAAATTTCACGTAGGCAGGAATGTTAAGGTCGTAAATCCGGTCGGCGCTGCTGCCGTTGGAGGGGTATTCTGCGTCTGTGCTCGGAGTGGGGGAGGCGTCTCTCGCACTCGTCTTTCTCTTGGTTTTTCCCAAGCCTGGTAAAGACAGAAATGTAAAGTGGTCACTTGGAATGCTTGTCCCCAGACTGCAAAAGCTGGATGTGGTGACATGCTGTACCCTCACTTCAACAACACTGCTAAAATGGAGATCTCTTCTGTAGCACTAAAATAACAGGCAATAGCAACACCTTTAAGAGATTCTCCTTAACATCCACCTGATGCACCATTAGGTAAAGAGCAGTTTGTGTTATAATGACTTCTCTTCTCAGAAGAAGCAGAGTTTAAACACACTTAAACACAGTGATTTCTTCACTAGGAGAACAGCTAATCACTGAAACGTTTCTGAGCTTGCTGTTATGTATCTTTAAGTTCCAGCCAAATGACCATGCCTTTTAATTTTAGAGATGACTTCAATTAGGCTCAAACAAAAAGTGAAAGAAAACCTACAAAAACTAAAGAGTACAGAAATAAAAGCTAAAGTTTCTCTGCAGATTGTATTGCTCTCTTTGCTCTGGCAATACCCAGGCAGGCACAGGAATTGCACAGGCATAGCTGCAATTCCTTCCAACTGTAACCCCCTTTCTGAAACCCACACCTCTTTCACCTACTTTTCATCACGTACTGTAACAGAAGAAACCTGATGATGAGGAAGACCATTTGCATATGTTTCCCTATAACCTGCAAATTCTGATGTCCCGTCATGGCTTTAATTATAGTGTTAAATACAATGTACAGAAGAAACAACAATAACATTGAACTCATCACCTTTTTTTTTTTTTTAATTAGAGAAACCATACTAACATCTGTTGAAATATAGAAAAACTGCACAACACACACTTGGTGTACTTTTCAAACTTTTGCAGCAGCCCCGGCTTAAGCTTACATATAAACAAAATAATAAATAAAGTGACCAAGTAGCCCTCTCTTATGAAATTCACTTATAAAATATCTGAAAAACAAAAGATTATGTCTCAGTATAGCACAACCAAACAACACCAATGTCACGCAAGGGACAGAAAGCAAAACAGAAATAGGACAGAAATAGGAGCATTTGTACTTTTCTCCATGCTCCTAGAGTCTGGGTGGCAGGTGAAAGATTTAGTTGAGACACAAGAGCACACATGCCGATTGTGGAGTACTTAGCAGAAGGAAAATAAATAAAGGTACTTTGTTTTTGTTTCTTTGAGTAATTTGAAATAAGGAGAAATAAGGTTTTTAACAATTCAGGCCTATTCAATCCAGCCACTCCACTGCCAAAAAGTGTGTTTTAATATCTTTAGATATACATATACTTGCATATCCAGTGGGCATCTTCAGCAAAGCTATTTGTTCACCACAAAACTTCATGCTTATTTCACCATTATCTGAGCAGCACAAACTAACAGTGCACATATAGCCATGCAGGGATCACAGTCTAGGAGAGTTAAATACATTAATACGTGGTCTTATGGTCTCAGAAGATGGTAGAAAATCCTAAAGTGTTTCCTGACCTTCCCCAGTAGGGCCTTGTTTCCTGCTGGAGCCTGCTACATCCTAATGTCATTCTAACTACATCACTTCAGTCAAGAGCCAGTGGCTGCACTTTCAGGCAAAATGAGGGAGGCAGCTTATTGTATTACGGGAGACAATCACAGGAAAAGAATGTACAAGCAAGTACTAATCAGAAGGTGGTCAGGCTCTGATCTCTGCCAAGACTGGAAATTTTCATCAGTTTAGAGATCATTTTTAACCAAAAAGACAAGGATGTTTCAGAACTAATGAGCATTAAATTATAGTGATATAAACAAACACAACTTAAGGGTCGTTCTCTTAAGAAAAGGGGGAAATTACTTGTTATAAATTCATGGAAAACAAGTAACTGTATTTCAATAGATTCACTCTACATAAAGCCCTCCACTGAGACTGAACCTTCCAGATTAAAAACTTAGGCTTTTATCGGCTCACTAATGAAGATATGCAGTCCACTTCTTGGAATTACAGCAAAAGAACTAACGAAAAAAAACAGTAGATGGTGAAGTAGCTGACCTAACTAGTTGAAACGCAGAGTACAGCAATAACTCTGAGAAATGGGGATGTAGTGTGACAAGAAAATGCCATAAACTTAAGTATCTAGAGAAAAAACTGTTGATAAACAGGTAAAAACCCAAAATTTCTCAAGAAAACCCTCTGAAATCTGATAAAGGTATTTAAACACTTATGAAAAAGTTATCATTCAAGCACTTTCTTTCATCTGGAGTTTCATAAATTCTCTCTTTTTTAACAGATCTTCCAATGGTGCATCTGACATTTCAAACATTGCTTCCTATCACGCCCATTAAACATAAATCATTACAAATTTAGGAAAATAAAAAAAAAAAGAAGAAACATAGTGAAGCTTCTAATTTCTATCAATAAAGACAACTGGAATTCTTCAGTTTAAGCTTACCATTTCATGTGAACAAACTTTTTAAGGCTGACAGCATGGTAATGATTAACCTTTTGCAATAGCAGCGAAGTGCACCAAAGACTTTCCAGTTGGTTTGACCAAAGGAACAAACTATGCAGAGACCCATCTGCAGTCAGGCACAGCAAAGGGCACGCACATTATCTAAGAATCATTTTTTATGTGAGGTTGCAACATTCACAACTGTATCTATGACTGCAGAGGAAACAAGTTGTTCCATGAGCAGAATGAAGGAAATATGTTCCTGTTTTTCTCTTTATACCTCCTGCTGAGCTATTCCTTCTCTTCCTCCCCCATCTCCTGCAGGATTCACACTAAGTCCCCCTACTGTATGACTGCTTCCACATCCCCAGGTCCTTCTTGTATCTCTAGCTCCCCACTGCCATCTCCAAAATGCCTTCAAAGCATACTCCATTTTCCCTGGTGCTGCCCTCCTCCCTACCTTTGTTGGGCTGGCCAGTCAAGCACAGTGTCTGGTGCCCCACTGCCTTTCAGCCCTGCCTGGACTGGGCAAAGAGCTGGAGTTGCTCTGGCTTCTCCTCTGGTGAGGGACACCAGCAATGACTCTCCCAGGCAGAGACTTGGAGAAAACTAGTTTAGATTATCTCTGCCAGTCTGTCAAGTTTGCCTAAAATTGGCTGAGTTATCAAGGATGGACAGATGGACGGACTATGACAGCTGACTGTGACAGCATGACTAGCGTAAGCTTCATTTCCTTAGGAAAGTCTAAAAATACAGTTTAGTGGGATAGCTCATCACAGCTAAGCAAGACTAAAGTCAGGACAATTATAAACTTTGTATATGCATCTATATCATAAAACACAACGCCATTAAAGAAAGTACAATCTACACGAGTCATCTCTAGAAGAGTAAACACTGCCATTCTACTAACAGAAATGTTCACTTACTACTATTCATAAGGGGATCCCTATTCTTATATCTGAATGGAATGAAACCCAAATAAAGGATTTAATGGAAAAAAAAAACATTCAAGCACTTTGGGAGGCACATGTAGAAAAGCTGAATATACTTGCAATTGCAGTCATAGTTTTGGCATGTTTTATTGTCCTTGTTCTAATGAAAACCTACTAATCTACCTATCTACTACAACTGTGCTTTTCCTATTCTGATTCAGTGGCTCCAGTTCATCTGTAACCTGTGGAAGCCATAATCTGTTGTAAGACAAATAGTTGTTGTAAGGAGTAATCTAAAGCAAGAGGTTAGCTTTCCAGTGAGAAGAAAAGTGTGGAAGGAAAAGAAGCATTGCAAAGCAGCAGAAATTCTTGTTAGTGCAATTTGTAGGAAGTAACACTATTCACAATCTACAAGTAAGCCACAGTAAATTACTTCATTTTCACTTGTATAAATACATTCCCAAGTGATGTGAGCTGGTATAATTCTTAGGATATATTACTGAGACAAAAGAAAAAAAAAAAGGAATCAACTGGTTAGCAACATTTCCAGAGAAGGGACCTAGTGTAAATCCTCCTTCTCTCTGCAGTGAAAGAAATCCTCTGGCCCCACGGTTAGTCCTAGGGAAACTCAGACATGTGCCTGTCGCATCACTACGTGCTGTCTTCCTTTCCTAGTTCAGCTGCAGCTCTAGAGAATAGCTTGTTTTTTGAGCAGCAGGCTGAAGACCAGTTTCCTATGAATTTGCTTCCTGTCACTTAAGTTTCCATTGTGCAAGCACCCCTTCATTACCAGCTTGTCCCTGAGACAGCCTTTCCATTGCACCTATAAGTTCCTCGAGCTTGCACCTCCAATTCCCTCTCCCCACAGCATTTTCAGCCTTCACACCTCATCCTCCTTAGACTTCCCTTGAGCTCCCCCAAGCCCAAAGCTCAAAGTGGTGGAATTTCCCTCTGGTCAATCTCCTCTGTCCTGATGCTGGGACAGTGCCAGTTCCCCTACCCCTACATGTGTCACCTGCCATGCTGGCCACGCTCCTGGGCCAAAGCTTGGCTGCCTGTCAGCACAGATGCCCCAACTGCCCAGTCTTCTCCTGCTAAAAACAAAAGGATTTCTCTCTCTCTTCTGCCTTCAGTGAAGGCACTGAAACAAGGCTGCAGAGCTACAACCTCTCTGAAAATTGGTTCACAGGATAAACAAGTTTAATTATTTTAAAACACGATCTTAAAACATACCTTATCAAACACATACATAACACTTGCATAGAAAGGGATTTTTTTGCCACTAGTATAGGTTTGTATTCCATTTGCTAATTAGTTTAATATTCCATACTACCTTTACTAGAAAAAAATCTATTTACAAAATAGACAACTTCCTAATTTTACAAAGTTTTATTTGACAAGTCTTTCCATGTTCCTGCAAGCTGGTATCCTTATCTGAAACTGGTAAGTGACCACGTTTTGTAATTTAATTGCATTTGATCATCCCCAGAGATGAAAGAACATTTCCACATGCTTATCCATACTCACGGTTAAGTTCTGCTTAAGAGTAACATGAACCAAACATTAAAGTTATTTGCAGTTAAATTCTCTAGCGTCCCCTTCCCAAGACTACTCCCTAAATTTGTAAAATCTTGTATGTAACTTAATTTTAGACTAAATAGAGTTGCATTTCTTTTCTGAAGGAATTTTAGTTTGATTTGATACCTGACTTTTTCTAAAGTTGATTTGCTATTACTGTCTTTTGATTTGATTTTACTGTCTTTTCTCTCTTTCCCTCTTCCATATATAAAAAACATTATTCAGTATCAAATGACAGTTTCTGAGAAATTGTAGGCAAGTCATCAGTGTCATCTGAATTCTCCCAATCCACCTTTTCTAAAACCTTCTCTGATTTTAATACATAATTTTAATATACAAATGATGAGCAAAGATATTTTTTGCAGCTTACCTGCACATCAAATCAAAAATCACAGAACAAAAAAACCCAAAAACTCTTTCAGAAAAATGTTGCAATACAAGAAAACTATTGCTCTGAGAAACTGTAAGCGCAATACCAAATTTCCAAAAGAGAATTCCTCAATTCAGAACTCAGTGAAAAAGACTAAATACTACTAAATACAATAGATACAACTCCTTAAGAATCCTCCAATAGCTTCTTATTCAAATATCAAGAACAATTAAGGAAGGACACTCTACTCCAAAAGTGACTTTTAAACTACAGAATACACTGCAAAACCAACAAAAGTGTCTCAAATACAACTGAGTTTTGTAAACTACTTCCTCTTTAAGTGACTAGAGTTCTATTAAATGGTGTTCTTCAAATATCTTGTATCAGTGTTGGAGAAGCCAGTTTTAAGTCTAAATATGCAGCTGAAAATATAAAAATGGATGCTGCTGAGTAAGGCTGTTAGTTCTCCCCATGGCAATTAGAAAGCCAACTATTTGTACATTTTCATCTACTGCCATATTTACATATGTTAATAGATTTTTTTATCATAACAAGCTGGAACTAATTTTTCTATAATGTATTCAACCCTTTGTGTTTGAAATAAGTTTTTGATCAGTTATATATTACTACAAAGCTGTAAATTGGCAAAAAAGTAACTTGAGCAAGAAGAGAGTCATCAAAGAGATATCTTGAATTAGTAGTGCATCAAATACCAATAGGTAATCTCTTTCACAGTCTATTTACAAATACAACAAGCTTTTTTCCCAATTAAAAAACTAAAATATGCTGTATCACCTAACCAAAACACAGAAACTGATACTAGAGCTGAAAAGGACACATTGTACACTCAACTCTTACACAGGCTGTCAAAGCATGGGTTTTAAACTTAACATGAATATTTGAAAATTTACTTATGGGAAAAAAAGAATTTGAAAAAAGATCTTTAATGGGAAATATTAATTACCCAGTAACTCAATTTTTTTAAATATTACTGACCATTACCCTCTGAATTAAAAAAAAATAAAAAAAAAACCAAACCAAACCAAAACAAACAAAAAAACACCTCCACAACAAAAAACTACCCAAAACAACAAAGCAATTACTTGTAAAATTTTTCATACTGATTTTAATGCATTTTTATTTAGGCATCCTCCCTCTAGAGTAAAATGCTTTTAACAGTATCACTTGCTTTATGGTTATAAAAAACCCCCAAAGAACCCCATAAAATCATAGAAGCCACAAAAAGAACATGAGTACAGTACAATTTTAATGGAAATATTTTCATTTTAAATATTTTTTTATAGCAATGGGTTTTGTTCTTTAAAAATAACCCCATTACAATTTAAACTGAAACAAAGCACTCCAGAGTGCTGAAAAATTTAACCTTATTATAATATTTTAAAACAACAACTTCCATTAAAGAGCTGAAAGATTCAAGATAAATAATTTTGAGGCTGATAAATTTGAGGAAGTCAAACAAATGAACAAGGTGAACTCCCAATATAAATACCCAGAGAAAAAAAAAAATAAAATAATTTCTGGTAATTTCAGCGCTATATAAAAACAAATAAATTTCAGCCAAAACTGAGATTTGTTTTAGTTCCTC
>VZTT01031157.1:20287-30809 GCA_013400855.1 Buphagus erythrorhynchus | reverse complement strand
GGGGGTCAGGTTTTCAGGACTCAGATCAGCAGTTGTCAGTATCACAAATAGTTCACAATCACAGTTGTCAGTAGCCTCAAATGTAAAGTATAAGGCTTAATGTCTAGGCTGAACGTTTACCTGCAGGAATCTTTCTTTGAGTAGCACTTACTGTAAAAATGCAGGCTAGATAGTATTTGATATGTCATAATTATAAGTAAACCATAATTGCAAACTGTGATGTATTTTTAAAAAATTGGAAGTAGCTTGGGACTCACCGCCCATAGATTGATATTATCCAAAAGAAAACGAGAAGAACTAGACAACTGGAAATTGCAAATTAAGGGAGATTTGGGAAAAGAAGCTGCAGTGAATTCAGCCAATGAAACAGACTTGTTCTCAGCTCTCGCACAGGAGAGAAAGAATACTTAGGCATCCTTTACTTTGAATATTTGTACGTGATGCTCCTCTGCTAGTTTCCAGCTAGGTTCTGTTCTTTGGCTTGTAGATGAGAACCACCAATATAAAGAGTTCTAGGCATTTGTATAAAAATTGTTAATGCTCTTTTGTAATGCATCAGCAGGAACAGCATGATGAGCCAGCCAAGGTGGCACTGGAAGGGGCTTGTCACTTTCTGCTTTAACATGGGCACTCTAAAAAAAGCCTGAAAACTGAAACCTGACTCCCTTGAGGGAGACCTCAACAAATTAGAGAAATTAAAGAGCAATCTGCAACCATGTGAAGTTTCCCACAGGCAAGTGCTGGATTCTGCACCTGGGACAGGGCACCCCTGGCTGTGTGGGTGCACTGGGCAAGGAGAGGCTGCAGGAAGGGACCTGGGGCTCCTGGTCAGTGGCCACTGGGATCTGAGCCAGCAGTGCCCTGGAGCCAGGAGGGACATCCCTGTCCTGGGGCATCAGGCCCTGCACTGCCAGCCCAGCCAGGAAGGGAATTGTTCTGCTCTGCTCTGGGCTGGGGCAGCCTCACCTCCCAAAACTGGGGCAGTTTGGGGCACCACAGCATAAAAAAGACATGGAGCCACTGGAGAGTGCCCAAAGGAGGCCATGAGGATGGGGAAGGGTCTGGAGGGGAAGCCCTCAATGAGGAGCAGCTGAGGGCACTTGGTGTGCTCAGCCTGGAGAAAAGGACATTGAAGGGAGACTCACTGAGCTCTCCAACATCCTCCCAAGGGGCAGGACAAGGACAAGGACAANAGCCTGTCATAGCTCAAGAATTGTTTCAAGAATCCTCTCAGGCACAGGGTGGGATTGTTGGGGTGTCTGTGCAGGGCCAAAAGTTGGAGTCAATGATCCTGATGGGTCCCTTCCAGCTCAGCATATTCTATGATTCTATGAAAATGCTTGAAGAAGAAGGGCAAAATCAGAATCTGAATTGGTTCATGAGCAGAGACCTGATTTGTCTGGATTTTGCAAGGCTCTGCTTTTATGCATTAGTCAGAAATATGTAGCCCCAGCTTCTGTAAAGCCCCACCTTCTGAAATCCCCCAAATTCAAGGATGATCTATATACTTACATGGGAATTAATCTTATAAGACAATATTTAAGTAAATTGAGTGAACCGAGGCATATTTTTTTGCCTAGATTTAAGGATATATAAAAACATCATACAGTTGCTTGTTTTGGCTCAACCTTGGATGTTTTAAATATATATTTATGCAATCCATTCATCTGAGCACTGAACTTTTTCTGACTGCTCAGAGTGTGTGGTTGAAGGGCCTGCTGGCCTGAGCAATTTGCTGTATCTCTTATTTAGCAATCAACACTAATAAGAAGTGTGACTCTGACTTCACTGTGCCTGTTCTGCTGTAACAACATCTTGGTGTGCAGTTATTTCCAAGTTTTGTTACCAATCTTTTCCTTGGTGGGGGAAAAGCATCCTTTCAAACTGCAATATGTCAGCCTAAAAAGGTGTAAGTCCATCTGCTTTCTTTGTTCATTTTTTCCAGTGTTTTACACTACCTTTGTACAAATTGTGAGGAGGAAGGGTAAGTGCTGTCTAACAGATGGCAAAATTCTATTGTCTCCAAAGAGGTTGGTTTTGTTGAGTATCCTGAGATGGGAAATATGGGCAGATTTCAATTTGCAAATAGAAATGGTGTCTATGCTTATTGAACTTGGTCTTGATTTTGGCTGAGCACTACCTCATTCACTTGTTTTCCTTGCCCAAGTAGGCAACTGGACTATTCAGCCAATCCAGCCAACCTCAGTGAAACTATTCCCTGACAAGTTTTTTTCTTTTTCGCCAGGATTAAGGCTTCAGGTGTCTTTCTTCTGTTACAGGTAATATTTAGCTCCTAGGATGAGAGTAGGGGGAGCATCCCAAGGAAAATACTCACCAATGGGATTGTGTAAAGTGCTTTAATGCATATGATTAAAAAAACCCTCTGTTAAAACATCAAAATACTAATCATGCCAAAAAGATTCGATATTGTTTATCATTTGACTTTCTACAAAGTTTTTAAGGTAGTTTGAAACTACTAAACAAATCACTAACTCTTAAGCTAAATGTGTATGGGGATTTTTTTTTGTTTTGCATTTATATGTGGGAATAGACCACATATAAAGAAGAAGAAGGCTGCTTAATTCTAAAGCAGGATTGTAGACACAAATTTGTGAATATTGTTAAAATTGCACTAAAGCTTATATGTGGTGTGCCAGGTAGCAGGCAGTAACAGCTGTCTTTGCATAAATATTTGCTTTTTTATTTTTAATGTGCGCTGAATAAGCTTCTTTCTCTTACTCCTCACCAAAATGCTTTGTCATCACATCAATATCCAGTGAAGTAAAGCAGTTGTACTCTGTATATAATTGTATTATCAACTGCTCTAAAATACAGCATGCTGTGCTTATAGGCCCCCTGGCCCTTATGCTACTGTTATTGCAAGGTTGTATTTAAAACTCCATATAAACTCAGCTGTGATCTATGTAATTTCCAACGAGCAAGAGCACCTGGCCAGAGCAGCCCTGTGCATCACAGACCTGTCCTTGCCCCTCAGCTGCTCCTTGGCTCTGCACACACTGCTCTTTACTTTTCATCTATTTTGCCATCTGCAAAATTACAATAACACCTCCTGCTCTCACAGAGTTGCTGGGAGAGTTAATTAATGTAGCATGAAGCACTCTGAGCTTTCAGATAAAATCAGTGTTATTAAAATCATGTTTTTGTTTTTCTCCTCAGTGAGTTCAGGTCATGATGGGATGAAGCCTTTTCAATAATGCTGGCAGCACTCACAGATGCATTTAGACTATTTCTGAGAAAAGGGACCTGACTTACTTAATCTCATTGATGAGATAGAAAATCATCTTGCAAATAAAACTTTTGAAATTATTAAATAGGAGAGTTAATTGAAAATTTAGCATGTAGGACTGTTTTAGCCTTCTTGTTGAAGGTGCTTATTAACTGTTAAGATTATTTTATGTTTATCCACAGAAATATATGTAATACATGTTTTTACAGGCCAGTATTTTTCTGACAAGATACTTCTCCTGCTTTAATCTCTCAAAATAGTGCAACATTTCACATGAAGGTGTGTGATTATGATATCAATATATGATTGATATTACCTGAGAAGGGTTAAGTGTAATATGTAGGTTATGATGAGTATTTAAGAAGTATTTTAGAATCTTTCCAATATTGATGCCAAATGTAAACCAAATGGCCACAGTCTGTAAGAAAGTAGGATGAATACCCAATTTCTTATGACATGTTCCCATTATGACTGTCTCCTTCAAATGGAAGCTTAAAATGCTCTCCATTATCTGTTAGTCCTGGCTCAGCAGGGAGGTCCCAGAGGACTGGAGGTGCCAATGTGAGCCCATCCCCAGGAAGGGCTGGAAGGAGGATCTGGGGAACTCCAGGTCTGTCAGCCTGACCTCAGTGCCTGGCAAGGTGATGGAACAGCTCATC
Organism: Buphagus erythrorhynchus; assembly: GCA_013400855.1. Taxonomy (NCBI): domain Eukaryota; kingdom Metazoa; phylum Chordata; class Aves; order Passeriformes; family Sturnidae; genus Buphagus; species Buphagus erythrorhynchus. Next base: position 26,903 of record VZTT01031157.1, on the reverse strand, counting down.
CTGAGTGAACACAGCAGCTACAGCATGGCCAGGGGGTCAGAGCCCCCCAGCGTGGGGTTAGGAAAGGCAAGTCCTCCCTGACCAGTCTGATCTTCTTTTATGACCAGAGGACCTGCCAGATAGATGGGAGAAAGGCTGTGGATGTGTCCACCTGGAACTTCTACAAAGCCTTTGATGCTGTTTCTCACAGCATTGTCCTGGAAAAGCTGGCAGCTCATGGCTTGGACAGGTTCATCTTCACTTGGGTAAAAACTGGCAGGAGGGCTGGCCGAGGNGAGTGGTGGTGAATGGAGTTAAATCCAATGGCAGCTGGTCAGTCCTGGAGTCCTCCAGGGCTCAGTACTGGGTGCAGTGCTCTTTAATATCTTTATTGATGATCTGGATGAGGGAATCAAGTGTAACCATGATGACACCAATCTGGGTCACAGGGTGGATCTGCTGCAGGGCAGGAAGAGCCCTGGACAGGCTGGAGGCATGGGCTGAGACCACTGGCATGAGGTTACCCAGGACCAAGTGCCAGGTTGTACCCTCTGGCCACACCAACCCCCTGCAGCTCCCAGCTGGGGGAAGAGTGGCTGGGAAGCTGATTGACAGCAGCTGAACCTGAGCCCAGCTGTGCCCAGGTGGCCAAGGGGGCCAGTGGCACCTGGCCTGGATCAGCAACAGTGTGGCCATCAGGGGCAGGGCAGTGATTGTCCTTCTGGGCTGGGCACTGGGGAGGCCACACCTCGAGTGCTGGGTCACTTTCTGGGCCCCTCAGTTCCAGGAGGACACGAAGGGGCTGGAGCAAGTCCAGAGAAGAGAAAGTTGATTAAGGGTCTAGAGAATAAATCTGCTGAGAAGTGGCTGAGAGAACTGAGGAGCTGGGGAGGCCCAGGGGAACGTTGTCACTGTCCACAGCTCCCTGACAGGAGGTTGTGTAAGGTGGGGACAGGCTCTTCTCACAGACAGCCAGGGACAGGACGAGAGGACACAGTCTTAAACTGCACATCAGGAGGAATTTCTTCACAAAAGGATTCTTACACATTGGAAGGCACTGCCCAGGGAGGTGGTGGAGCCATCTCTGAATGGTTCAAGGACCAACTGGACGTGACACTCAGTGCTCTGGTCTGGTTGACAAGGTGGTGTTTGCTCCAAAGTTTGACACAGTGATCTCAGAGATCTCTTAGCACCTAATTGATTCTGAGATTCTTTGAAATTAACACCTGGTAACGACAGGGAATCCTTTCAGGTTAAGTAAGATAAACTATAACCTTTTGTAAAAGGATTTTACAATAGCTCACATATTACCCTGACCAATCTGTATGATAGACACAAATCCCTAGAATTGTTAACTGTTGTCTGGTCTTTTTATCTACAAAGCACACAGTGTTCTACAGTTTTAGAGCTATAATGAATCTCTGAAATCATATTAAGGTGGAACCAAGTAATAATTTAATTGCCAATAGCAAGAATCCTGTTAAATTATTTGAGCAGGAAGAGCAAATCCACCTGCCTTTGAAAATCTGTAATAAAGTTAATGGTATAAGTTCTTCAGCAGCAATTGTTTGGGTTGGCTCTGGATATAACACATAGGTAATTTAACCATGCTTTTCTTGAATGGTTCCTAAATTGCACTGTGTTTTCTTTATCATTACTTTCCTTAATTTTCCAGCTTGTGTGGGAAAGGACAAAATATACGAGATAAAAATTCATGAAGAAGTCAGGAGGTTCTGGATTGTTCACTGTGACCAAATAATCATACAGTCAGTCATACAGCACAGTCTCAAGCTCAGCAAAAAGATTTTCAGCCTAGAAAAGCAGAGTTTTTGTAATCAAATGTTACCTTTATGTATTTAGTGGCTGTTTCTATAATGCCTGCCTTTGACTTGCTCTTGCATGGTTTAAATGCAAGACACTCAAAATAAATGCCAAAAGAACTCAGTCAGGTGACTCCAGCCTGAATCAGTACACCAGTGCTCTGGCCAGAATCTTTTCATGTTTTCATGTGACATTCACATCTGTTACAAGTTGAAAGTGAAGACTTGGCTTGAATTAGTCTAATAAAACATTTTCCTTCTGGAATAAAAAAGACCATAATTCCCATCTTTTATGAGAGCCTTGCAAATTAACTTGGGAAGAATAAATAAAAGATGTTTTCATGTATGTAATTGGAAGAGAATTTTGTGTTCTAGCAGCTTCTCATGATTTATCCTAATATTGGCAAATGTATTGAGATGAGAAAGAGAGAAGCAAGGAATCTGCCTGCCTATGTTTCCTCTTGTTGTCTAACAGCAGCTGCATCACTGGAAAATGTGCTCTAATGAGAATATTTATTTTTTCTATAGGAGACTAAACTGCTTTATAGAGTTCTAGATTGAGTCAAATGACTTTTAAAGCCCAGAAATTAAATTTTGAAATGTGTCAGCTTAGATTCTAGCTTTGTTTTCGGCTGCTGCAGCTTTTCTCTTTTGGTGTCTAACTCACATACTGTGTGAGCACTTAATAAATAAGTTACACATAAGGTGGTGTAAAAAGATGATATATTGCCATACTTTCTTTGACTTAACCACAGCCTATGCAGTACCTCTAAGAATCTGTAGGGAATAAATTTAAGTTATGCTGATAGGTATATTTTTAATAAGCTTTTATCCTAGACAGTTGCCAGAATGTGATCTATATCTGTTATTGATTAATAGCTGAATTAGGAGCATGAAACTAACCTGTTCTTGACAATCAGCTCCTGGGATTCTATCAAGCTGCTATGGAAGAATACCATGTGAAATAATATATTAGCAGCTTAGTATTTATATAAAAATTCGAAGTAGTGAAATAGAAAGCCAGTATCTGACAATTTAAAGAATTCTAGAAGTGCCAGAATTGCTGCAGAAGATCTTTAACTCCTGTGCTGTTATGATTAATAATTTTCTTAGGCATTTCATAGCCAGCTTGCTCTGTGAAATTGTATCCAGAACTTACCACAATAACAGTTAAGTATTACTTAACATAAGAAAGAATCTAGACTCAAGTTGAATCGGACTGACAGTGCATCTGGCCCAGTGTCCTCTCTAATAACCATGGCCAACAGCACATGTCTAGGGCAGACCATAAGCACAGGGCAAGCAGGCAGCAATATTTTGCCAGAGTACCCTACCAGCCTCTGGGGATTTCCAGCTCAGGGTCTTGAACTTTCAAATACAGACCTGATCAAATTTAATTTTTCATCTTTCTGTGTCTGTGAATAGGAAAAAGTGAAGTGACTGCTGCAGGCAGATTTGCTTATTGGAGATATCTGTTATCAAAGTGGCAGTTGCCTAAAGAAGAGAAGTATTAGAGGCTGCCAAATGTTTAGTGGCTGTTTATTGCAACACTGACTATTGTCTTGGGGGAAGATATCTCCAGTTTGCCTGGGAGCTGGCATTGCTGCCTGCACATTATTCACATAGATTTGGGTGAAAACATTTGATAAAAACATCAAGTGAAGCCACATTGCCTGTTAACCCCAGTTTTTAGGGCTGCTTTTTTGCCTTTCCTGGCACGCTGTGCTGTGATGTGTCATTCCTCAATAGACATGTTCAGCTCCACAGTGTCATGGCTGGATAATGTGATGTGTGTGTCGTGGAGGGATTTGCCACAGTGTCAGCTCTGACTTTTGGGGGAGAGGGAGGGGAAGAACTGTTTGGGATACTGCACTCTGCACATTGGAAAACAAAGACATTTCCCAGTTATTCTTTTGCTGCTTGTAGAAAATATTATTATGGATGGTTTAATTTGTGAGTAATTTGCACAACTTATACCTGTTGCTTGTAGGCTTGTTTTAAGGCTTTCATTGTCTGTTCTGACAAAGTAAGCAATAACATCAGAGTGTCTTATTGAGAAAAAAGTGACTTGCCTCCATCATCCAGCAGAGAAGTCCCTGATGCATTTTGCTATTGATGTTTACAGCCTAGATGTTTACAGAGATGAAACTGGCCTGTGAACTTGGAGAGGGATATGATAGATATCCCACAGTGTCACTTAAAAGGCAAAAAATGCAACAGAGACCAGGAGGGGAGAGAGAGCAAGGAGACACTGAGCAATTTAGATTCTTTAGGACCTGTGCTGCTCCATTCTCCAGGCAGCCCAGCTCATAAGCACACCAGATTAAAAGAAAGTTTTTGAAAGCTTGACTGTATTTTGGTTCATAATAAAACACATTTGTTCAAGCAGGGAGCATAGCTGGCTAGTAAATTGCAAGTTGTGTGCCTTCCTGCAGTAAAACAGAAAAATTTTCATTTAAAAGGCTGAAATCCATAGCCACAAAATATGAGGTTCTGTGGGACTGATAGGAGAAGTGAGGCGGTTTTGGAGGTGTTCTTTGACCTCTTTGAAAGATGTTTTTTCATTAGCTGTGCTTGGCTCATGTGCAGAATTCTGTCCTTGTGTAGGTGTTTTCATTTCTTATATTTTAAATGTCTATTACTCTACCTTGGCAATTTGTGTTTGTATTTTTTAAAATGATGAAGCCATTACACTTCAGTTTATTTTCAGTTTACCCTTCTACTTGGGATGTAGTCTATAGGGATTCAAGTAACAAGCAGTCCCCTATAGATGCAGATGAAGTCCAGTGTACACAACTCGTGTGGCATAAGTTTCTCTAGAGTGCACCATTGTCATATGCCAACTCATTGCAGAGATAACATGGACAGAAAGAGAACAAACAGTAGATAATTTGGTTGCCCACCTCTGGTGAGATGAAGAAAGCTTCTCTTCTCCTATGGGCCTGCATCTCAGCTGTGAAAAGACTGTCCAAGTTTGTCCAGCAATGTAAAGAAGTGCTCATGCCCTGCCAGTAGAGACCAGTTTGGGACCCTGGTATTGGGAGCAAGTGCTCCCCTGCTCGAGAGAGAGGGGTGTCTCAGTTTAGAGACAAATTTTAGGAGAAAACGCCCTGGAATGAGCATTTCCTCTAAAGAGCAGGGCTCCAATAATCCCTTTCTGCCAATGAGAGGAATGAATACCCGTGCATGTGTGGGAAGATAGGTTGAAAGGATAGTGCAGGATAGTGCAGAAGGCAATCTCTCCTGAGGAATTCCAGCTGTACTGGTTACTGAGGAGTGGAAACATCTGTGCCTGCCCAATGAGTTTGGGTGTTATAAAAGAGTGGGCTGGCTGGCCACTAGTTCCAGTTTGAGTTGGAGCTTGAGACCCAGAGTGGCTGTGCTGTGAGGAGGAAGGGACATGTGGTGGTGCAAGGGACAGACAAGGTAAGATGCTGTGTGAGGGACAGACAGGTTTTGGTGGCTGGGAAAGGGACAGGTTGGGGTTTAGTCAGTCATGCAGAGAGGAGAGAAAGAGTCAGGGCTGTGTGGAGCTGCCTGTGAGAAAAGGAGTCAGAGTTGCCTGAAAGAAGTTGATTGAGAGAAGGCATGTGAAGCTTTCTAATAAAGGACTGATGGTGATGCCAGTCCAGTCCATCTTGACATAATTGCAACATGGATGAAAGTTAAAAAAAAAAAAATTACAACTGTTTATTAACAAAGCAAGATACCCACAAATCACAGGAGAAGAAATGGAACCTTACACTGCAGAGGCAGATGTTGGCTGCTCCGTTTGTCTCAGGGCATGGTCACACAGCAGCTTGGGCAGAACAGTGGGAACTCCTCTGCTGTTTATTTCTTCCTCACAGCAGCAAAACTGACTGGTGGGTTTTAGGGTGCTTCGTTGTGCTGGTTCAGCTTCTCTGAGATTGGCTCAGGGCAGCCCTCCACCAGCTCCCTGGACGGTCTGAAAAGAAAAACAAGCCAAACTGAAAGAGTTCAAGGGAAAAAAACACCAAAAACTAAAAAAAAAGCTGTCAAGAGGATTCCTGGTGCAGCCTCCAGGCTAGGGGAAGGGAAGAAAAAAAACCTTCTTGCTTCAAGCTAGGAAAAAACCTAATCTAACAAAAGGAACAATGTAGTGTCCCAGTCTGTGCTGCTGGAGCACCTGGAGGGAGAGAGTTTGAAGAGAGCCTGCCCAGCTCTCAGGCTCCAGCCCTGTACCCTGGTTCATATTAGAGCTACAGCAGCTTTTCTGGGCATAAAGCAGATGCTTAGGGAATAGAGTACCATCAGAAAATCACCCCAAGATAAGGGGACACGAGGTGATCTGTGGTTTCACCTGCATGATCACAGAGAGTGCATGAAGAAATGGGATGGAAACCCCACCTCTGCCCTGGGAGCACAGGGATGGGAGTTGAGAGGAGGAACAACCACCACAGGAAATTCTTCAAGGATGCCATCGAGACCTGTAGGAGCAGAATCCATCTATTTCTGGGCTGACAGGGGTATCACCACTGCTGACTGTGCTGGAAACTGAAGCGAGTCTGACTAGCAATGAATGGCTAAAACCCCCCAGCATGACTGGTCCAGAGGTCAGTTTGTATCCTTGGCATAGATTACCTCAGGAGAGGGCATTTCAAGGACACAAAAGGGCATCACTGGGGTTTTTGGAGAGCTGCTGTGGAGACAGGGGAAATGAAACAGCTGAATCCTTTGACTGCTATGGGACTGCTGAGGCTTGAAGAACAACAGGTACTGATGGCCACCCCAACAGTCCCCTGTCAGCAATATGGCATCAACCAGGATTTCAGGACACCATAGATGGCATGATTCAT
>VZTT01031157.1:3049-16165 GCA_013400855.1 Buphagus erythrorhynchus | reverse complement strand
GGGTTGGTCTGTTCACCAGGCAGCACTGACAGAACCAGAGGACACAGTCTTAAGCTGTGCCAAGGGAAAATTAGGTTGGATATTAGGAAAAAGTTTTCCACAGAAAGCGTGATAAAGTACTGGAATTATCTGCTCAGGGTGGTGGTGGAGTCACCATCCCTGAATGTGTTTAAAAAAGACTGGATGTGGCACTTGGTGCAATGGTCTAGTTGAGGTGTTAGGGCATGGGTTGGACTTGATCATCTTGAAGGTCTCTTCCAACCTAGGCATTCTGTGAATTCTGTGAAATATAAATAAGGGGAGGCCTGGCAAATTGGTGACATCATGTTCCTGCCAGACCCACCAAGGCAAGCATGGCATGCTGACAATGGTGGAAACAACCACTGGATGGCTGGAGATTAATCCAGTCCTGGGCCTTGCAAAACAAGTCCCATGGTGACATGACACTCCAGAAAGAGTTGAGTCAGACAGTAGGACTTCTTTCTGAAGCAGACTCATGGTCACCTTGGCCAGAGAGCACAGGACTGGGTGGGTGTTTCATACTCCCTGTCACAGACCCACCTCTGGGAAAGTCGAAGGCTGCAGTGAACTGTTGAAAACCACTCTGAAAGCAATGGATGGTGGGACCTTTGGGCATTGGGATCTGCATTTAGCAAAGGCCACCTGGTTGATGTTTCACTAGAGGCTGTGCCAATGGAGCTGGCCCTGGTCAGTCAAAAGCTCCACATCCCATAGCAGGGGATGAAGTCCCTGTGATGCATATGAGAATGTGTCAGGAGAGGCAGGGTGGATTCATCCTGCCTCAGGCAGAGGCAAACCCATGTGTAGGATTGCTTTTGCTCAAGGACCTGGGTGCACTCGGTGGGTGATGCAGAGGGATGGGGAACACACACATTCACCTCCAGGGGATTTGATTTTTGGATGAGAACAGTTTGTGATGTTGAATTGTATGATGTTGGTTGCTGAATGACACTGTCACTGTGTGCCATTACGACCATGGACAGAGAGTATGGATTGCTCAGATACCACTTGTGAGCTGGTGCAGCAGCCAGCACACCAGCTCTCCTGACCTGGGTGACAACTAGGATAGATAGATCACACCATGGGCCCAGATGTTCTTTACACCCCTTCCTGTCATTGCTGGGGCCAGGAGGAAGGGACCCTCTTGCTTTGGAAAAGAAGGGTGTTCCTTCCTGTTAAGAACCATTTTGGGCAGAACAGTCTGGTGTTTTGTTTATTGTTTCTTTGTCTTACACCTTTTGTTATTAATATTGTTGCTGTTACTGTATGTTTTCTTGTCTCATTGCTGTTTCCAGTAAATTTGTCTTACCTCAACCCATGATCTTTGCATTTTGTGCTTCTGGTTGGAGGGGAAGGGGGCAAGTGAGTGGCAGTGATGCTGTGGTTTTAGTGAGAGCACTAAACTGGAGAATACTATCCCTAAACCACAATCCATGGACAGTGAGTATGGATTGCTCAGATACCACTTGTGAGCTCCTGGTGCAACTTGCAACCACCAGACAGCACATATTGTCCTCCCCTCTCTCCCCCTCCTTCTCTCTTTACATATACATGTATGAAGTCTATACCTGCACACACACATGCACATACACACACATACACATATATAGTTGGAAGGTGTAGCATCTGGGCATGATGTAGATGCTGTAGAAGCTGTCCTGGTTCCAGCCAGTATGGCTTAACTTTTGCAGCAGCCTGGAGGGGCATGGCCAGGACACTGGGGTTATCCAGTACCACCCCACACCATCTGCAGTGCTGTTGTGTCTCTCTGGTTTTCTGGAGTGTGCACTTGGCNAGAACTGTACCTTGTATTACATTCAATACTTCATCTGTTTCAACATGCTCTTACTCGTTTTCTTGTTAATGTTCATTTTCTTACTTCATTGCTCTTTCTAGGAATTAGTTCTTATCTCAACTCGTGATCTTTACATTTCTGTGCCTGCAATTCTCCTCTGTCCCACTGCAGGGGGAGGGAGAAGTGAGGGAGTGGCATGTGGTCTGAGATGTTTCACTGGGAACACTAAATCATTCCTGAACCATGACATAGGGTCTCCTACATGTAGCATTCCTGTTTGGCCAAAGAACCTTTCAAGCCACAAATGAGTTTAAATTTACTATATTTTGGAAGGCATTTATTAATGACTATGGTCTCTCTGCAGTCTCTGTACACCTCTTTCATTATGATAGAGAGGTGCAGACAGACTTGTGGAACCTTCAGCACAACTCCTGCAGGTTTAGGGCTTTTTTCTAATCCTGGAGATGTGAGATTGCTCAGATTGCATGGGTGCACATGTGTTGTTAGAGTGCTTGTGGGAAGCTCTCTTTCACATACTGAAGGGCCAGCATGCATGTTACTGTGCATTCAGCAACTATCCCAAAGCCAGCAGCTTCTCTCTTGTTTTACATCATTTGAAATATGACACCTGGGGGAGGTATCTGTCTCTCTTTTTTGCAGCAGGACTTTTCTTTCTTTCAAAAAACTGTAGTTAAGCTGTAATTAAGGTTTAAATATACAAGGTAATTTTTAATATTATTTGGAGAGGTAATCAAGCAGTGACCTCACTTGACGTCGATGACAAAACTCCCACTGACGGTGCCATAGTGAGGTTTTCATTCAATAAAAAGGCAATAAAGAATCTGATTCATAATGAAGGGAGGAAAAGATGAATCAATTCAAGCTGTGTGGTTATATTATTTCCTGTGCTGTTAACTTGTTGTTTAACAAAACAACAAGATCTGTCCTTATCTCCTGTAGTATTTATGGTTATTCTTTACTTACAAATGGCTAAACACAATTAGCCCCTATAATTAGCTGTTTGTTGTCTATGGAAACTGTTGAGTCATGGCTTTTTCTGAAAAACCCCTTGTTAATACTTTAACATGCGAAATATTTTGAAATTCTCTGACTTACAGCTTTTTAAAAATGATGTAAGGTTACCAGGTATTTTTTGTAGACCTTTTTTTAAGCAAATATGGTTTTTAGTATGTATACTATATACATCAGAAATCTTTCTCTCTTTTTGTCCAGTGATAATAGTTTAGAATATCATAATAGTTATAACCATCATAAGAGCAAATAATATGACCATTTATACATATTATTTCATTTGACATGTCTTGGTGAATGAACATGCTAGCAGGTCATAGCTCAGAAATAATTTATTATAATGTCCCTAATTACTATCAGTATGGCTTAATATTTGAAATAATTACTGACATAAACTATTCAATTAACTCTGCATGTTTATTTCTGGTTAATTATACTATATATAGTGCTTCTTTATTAAAATAAATACTTACTGTCAGTAACAAATATGCAAACTCAGGTCTATTGGGCCAGCCCTATGGTTTTTTCTTTCAGTACTAGACTTAAAATTTTTTTAAATTAACGTTTTTATTTGCATGTTACTTTCAGGCAGAACAGAATCATTCTCTTTTTTTCCTTCTTATGGGTTATGCTCCTTTATTACATGCTTCTCAAGGTAGTTTGAGTTATGTTTATGTAATAAGTATGTATTGATGCACTCAGAGTACCAATAACCTATTATTTCACTACCTTTAAAGCAAACCAAACCCAATCCTTATTCAGTATTATCTATACTGGCTGAGTTCTAAAGTTTGCATATTGAATAAAAGAAACCCTCAAGACTTTTACTTCTTGACTCTAACCAGCTGAAAAGATACTCAGGTCCCTGGTCTGCAGTTCTTTGACTACAATCTTTGAAAACTAAAGCTTTGGCTGAACAGTTAACTTGGGCATTTGGTCGAAATGAGTAAACTGCCTTGGTTGCCATGGCCAGAACCTGCCACCCTTCTAAGAACAGGGTGAACTTCATCTGCTCCTTAATATTGTTTCCCATGAGGTCAATTGTGATTTCTTCTGGCATTCTCTCTGGCTGTGGTCTGTTGAAACAAAACCCAGAAGATTAAGGGAGAATTAATGAATTAGTAGTTGCAAACACAAATTTAGAATTATTAGAGCCCAAGGCTGTTATGAGATAGTACATCTCTAAAAAAAAAGCGCTAGTAAGACCCCATAACTCTGTTGTTTAGATATTGTGGTCCAAATTCAGTGTCACATGACTATAAGAAAGAGCAGGATTTAGTCCCTTCTTTTGATACTGTCTTGTTGAATCTCTGGCTTAATAGTTTCCAAATGTTTTCACATAAACTGATTGTGCAGCTGCTGCTGGTTTCTGTATTTCAGCAGCTCTAAATGTGGGGCCCTTAGGCGAACATAAAAATAAATTTGGGGCTGTCTTGGCACTATTGGCTTTAGGCCTGCCTGCCAGTGATCATAGCTAACGTGGCTGCAGAGCTCCTGGTTGGTGCTGTACAATCTGACATTGATCCACATATTTGCTCTGCATCTGCTCTTCCCTGTGAAGAACTTCAGGAAGAATAATAGTAATAACCATGGGAGTGAAACTTGCCCATAAGGAAGAAGAGCATATGTTATGCAGTAAATTCAAATATTTCTGAAACAAAGTTACATTGTGGGAATATTAAGATGGCAAGGCTTGCGTATCAAGATTTACATATCACTGATGAGTTTTGTGTTAACTTTTTGTGCCCTTGACTATGGACAGAGCTTTGCAGAAAGCTGAGCTCTTCTGTGCTAGGATGCCTCAAGTAAATTACCAGCAAAACCAGTGAGACTGATGCCAAACTAAATGTGGGCACTGCAATGAATATTTGTAATTGTTTCCAGCTGGGATTAATACACTTAGGGTAGATGTATAGACACAGGATGAAATCTTTAAAATTGCTTGACAGTTAAATATTTGCTAGTGTGGCTTGCTTTTGAGAAGTAGGAAGCCTTTGTGATTTTTTCCTTCTGTATCACTGTAATAAATGGACACTGCTTTGCCATTAAGTTCAGCAAATGTAGGATTGAGAACAAATTAACTCATCACTATACACCAGTTCTTTACAATAGAGGAGGCAAGAAGAGTTGAATTTGTGATTGCTGTACCTGTGACCATGGAGAAGGATCAATGCCATGTTGGCTAATTAAATAATGGTATTAAATATTATCTCTTTGAATCACTACCTTTGTTCAAGCTAGTACAATGCCATTTTTATAGACATAACTAGTAGTTAGAGCAGAAGAGCAAGGAATAAAAAATAACGATTAAAAAATAACAGTTGTTGTAATTACTGTCATTTATGAAAGCTGGCAAATTACTATAGTAAAGGAATATTTTAAAAGGAGCAGTTTCTCCTAAGTTACATGACAATTATATGTGAGCTGCCATATTTTTGGTATTCAACAACACAAATGCATACACACATTTTTGTTCATTTGTTCCAAGAGGGTCTGTGAATAATGATAGATTCATAAGAGCTAATTACAGTTAACTCCCAAAACAACTGGTTATGTGGGACAATAACTGAAAAATCTATAACCATCTCAAAAGTCTGTGAGTCTGACAATGTGAATACAAATTTAAGTAGAAATGAATACTTGGGTATTTTATTAAAATAGGTTTTAAAACTGGATTAATCTTTACAGCACCTCCCCTGACATGGACAAAACAAACACTATACTGCCATGGGAAGAAGTGCTCTAATGAAGCACTAATTTGAACACTGATCACTGTAGATGTATACACCAATCTGGGGATCATGGGATTTTCTGTGCTGTGTGTACTGTGTTACCCTGGAGTCCTCTCAGATCTGTACAAGATCAAAGAACTTTTCTGTTAGCTGCTTTTCATTTAGAATTTGTGACCCCAGTGGTTCTATCAGCTTGATTGCTTTCTGTTTAAAAGAATTCATAAATGTGTAATATATAAATACAGAGCAACATATGTATAAATTGGTTTTATTATTGTGGCCTGTTGTAGGATTTTCCCCTATGCCCTCTGAAATATGATTGGCTCTGAGATTTCCCAGAGGGAGAACTCTGTACAGAAATTATTTATTCAGAAAAGTTGTAGTTTCCTTCATGTAATTCTGATTTTAAGTAGGTACCCTTTTGCAACATTCCTGCTCATTTGCCACTACAGGCACTGGTGAATACTCCTAAGTGGTTTCACTGCAGTTTTCTTCGATTTTTATTTCCAAATTTTTATTAAAATAATATTTTTCATTAATTTAGTTGGCTTCCCTATCTGGCACCTTTATCTTCAACGGAGGAAACAGCTGGACTGTATTGAGAGCCACATGGATATTCTGGGAGGGGATGCCCTCCTGGGGAGCACTGCATGCAGCCCTGCCACTGCTGCCCCCAAGGAGAAATTAATGTGTGTCAGCTCAGGGGAGCACCATTGATCCCTCTGAGAGGCTGAAGCATATGAAAGAGGATCTCAGATGACTCAGCCTTCAAAAACATGGAAGTGCAAGGGGAGAAATGTTCTCGATTTTGTCTTTCAGTTTTTGGGAAATATCTCACTGCCTCAGGCATTGGGTTTACAAATGATGTTGTATCCTAACAATATGTATGGTTAAAGCTTTGAGGAAACAAGTACCAGTGCTCTCTTAAAAGTTTTGATCATCTAAATCACTGATTATCCTCATACCCACTGTCTTTTTTTTTTTCTTCTCTCTAGGCACACTTAGACCTTATGTGTATATGAATCCACAGGGCTGCCAGTCTTGCTCACTCTTTGTTCAATTGTTGAAATTATTTTCCCTTCTCGTTCTTCAACCCATTTATCACAGGCTCTCCTTTTATTTTCATGCTTTGGTTGGAACATACAACTAAGATCCACAGCTCTGCTGCAGAGACTGTGTTATAGTTAAAGGGAATATTGGATTACAGGGTTTTCTTTATGCACAAGAAAATCTGACTTTTCATGGTTTTAAACACCATTATTCTACAAATCTCTGACAGTAGTTCTTTTCCATGGTTTATGCTTATCCCTTTTTTTTTATCCTGCCTATAATGTGGTCTGAATTAGCATGCTGATTTGTGAAGACATTACTGGGTTTTATATTCAGATTTATAATCAGATAATTTATATTTATAATCAGATTCCACTTGCATGCGTCAGACAGATATTACTTTTCAGAAATTTTGTACAATGTGCCATAATAAAAACAGCCTAAGCAGCATGGAACAGAGATGAAAACATGACCCCTTCAGGGCAGGTATAATTTCCTATCCCCAGCTGTGAGCCCACCATCCTTGATGACATGCCACCAGTTTTTTACCATTCTAGCTGTTACTGTCAATAGTTGGCAGAATCACTGAGGGTCCAGAAAGACAGTGTGTGTTTATCCAGTGTGACAAACCAAAGAGAGCAGAGAATTTTGTGTAATGGAAATGCACCTCATGACTTAGGAGCCACGGACTTTGTTCTGTGTCCTCTTCCTGGTAGGTGTTGGCTCACAGCCTGGGCAAAGATCTGACACCCACACTTTAGCACAGGCTGGCATTTCTTCTTTCCTAGTGCTTTAAACTTATTTTGTCTTTTAGTGAAATTAGCTAAACAGATTATTGTCCTGATGCACCAATACATTGTAATAGTTATGTCCTTTTTAACACAATACTAAGAGTAGCCTTTTTTTAGGTGAGCTCATGTATTTCTTTATATCCTTTCTCACTCTTTCTGTGGAACGGTTTCACTGAGGCACAGTTCTAAATTCTTGCTGTGTTATCAGTCTACTCATGTTAAGAAGAGTTTTGGGAAATAAGCTGTAATTTGCTCTTTTATAAACACAAGAACCACTGTGCTATGAATATGTATAGAGAACATCGAGAAGAAAATTTAGAATTGTCAGTAATAGTTATTCTAGTTGATTCCAAGGATACTTTCATACTGTAAAATCATTAGGACATCTAAAACTATTGCAGTGAATAAGAAGTGCAACACTTCATGCAGAATGGTGCAAGAGAAATTTATACTCTAAAACATACCAATGGAACTTTAAAAATATAACTATAGTGGACAAACAAGGGAAACAAAGCTATATATCAGTCTTAGTGACAACCTCTGAGATAGGTGAAACACAAATTGCATTTTCTAGGACCAAATAAAATCTTTAAGTATGTATCTGGGCCAAATTTTAATGAAGACTAGCCAGAGATGCTAAATTTTAGTTATTGGTAACACAAATAGAAAAAAAATTTATAACGAAAAAACATTTAATTGTTGATGAAACAGAAGAAGCCTGGTTATCCATACTCTCTATTGTGCTTTTCCTGCTGAACTGGTAATTGGGTGCAAGTAAAATGGCAGTCTATAATAAGTATACTGTGTAGTATAGACTGTAACTATTATGCAGGTTACATTGAAATTGCTGCAGTGCATGTAGTCTGGTTCAGAACAGTACTGTCAGTATTGCTGTGATTTTTAACCCAGTGCTTCTTGGTGAAACGGCAGAGCATCAGATCTGAGTTACTCGCTGCACCATTCCTCAGACAGCAGCTGCTGAGCAGCATGCCCTGGCTAACTTGTAAGTCTTTGCACAAGTTTCCCAGTTTTAAGAATGGATGGAAGACAGCTCTAAAAATTATTAGTGTTCTCCACTAATGGGTAACATTACATCAAAGAGCATTTTCTGGGCTGGTAGGGGGAACACTACAGGGTGGTGTGCCAGGGGAGCTGCTCTGCAGCCTCTGCATCTGCACTGCAGTAGTTTACAGCCCTTCTCCACAGTACAAAAACCAGTCCCTGAACTAATTGGAAGGTGTCTATCAGTCCTAATTATATGTTTTGTTTTTCTGTGCATGCTTCTTTTTAGATAAGCCTGATTGTATGTAACACTTTAATTAATTTCTGATTTTTTTTTTCTTTCTTTTTAACAGAATTGGAGGCTGAGAGCACACTGCTGACCAACCTCAGGTGGCTATTTTCATCTGCTCTGATAACAATATGCATTCTGAGCAAAGATATTTGTTCTTTCCCTAGGAGATAGCTTTAATGCACATTCACTGTGTTCATTTTGTGAGTTGAAGGAGTTTTCATGCTTCTAATTCCAATCTTTGATCTCCTACTTAAATTCTAAAATAAGTCTAGTAACTCTTGCGGTGAGTATATGTTGACTAAGAATGTATTGATAGTTTGTTCCATTTCCTTCTGTAGAAAAGAAGTAATATAATAAAGACAACCTCAGGCCCTGCTGAGCCTGTTATTTCTCTGAATTTTTGTAGATGAAGGGGAATCTGAAAACGCATTAATTCACCTAAAATGCAATTCAGCCTTATTTTGATACTGCTCTTCTATCGTTTACAAGCAGAAGATTTACTTCTCGAGTTACTTTAGCCCTCATTTACCAAACATTTTTTATGTCAAGGAGAATAGTAAATCCTTTAAGACTCCAGCTACCAGAGACAGTAAGCCCCTACTATAACCAAAGCACAAAAGGATTTATCATAAACTAAATTAAATAATCCAAACTCATCTCATCAATAGATATGAAGGAACAGCCAGAAGACAGAAATCAGTTTAGCATCTTAGTAATGGGGTCTCACTATTGTCTTGCAGTGCTTTTCTACCGTGTAGATAATAAAACTCAGCATCACCACAGTTTAAATCAATCCAGATGCAGTTATTAAAAGATTAAAGTCACCAGGGAGGTAGGAGATGTGGTGAGATGTTGACACAGACTTTCACTGTGGTGTCACAAGTGAAATAAATGTGTAGGAGCTCACTGTCCTTGTGTAAAGTGCAGAATCCCTGTGCTGTGCAGGGGGACTGGGAAGGTGCTCAGGAGATGCCAGGGCACAGAGCTGAGCAGTGTGCTGCAGGGAATGAGTGTGTGTGCTGGCCTGGGATGGATGGCAGCCTCCTGAAACAGCTGACATAACTGCTGACATAAAGCAGCAACTTGATATTATACTTTAAAAATGGAATCACACTGAAAATATTTAAAGCCAAAAAGAAGAGAGAAATAAAACAGTGCCGGTTGTGGCCTGGCTTTTTCTTTCAGGTGTCTGGAATGTGTCAGCTTTAAAAATTTGTTAAGGAACCCTGATAAATTTCCTCCAATTACTTCTGTAAGTATTTGACATGCAGACAATTCTAATCCTCTTCTGTAATTATGTTGCATGTTTCAAAAATCTGATCTCAATAACACAATTAAATAAAAATGAGACATAATTTACTAAATGGAGCAGGTTGTGTGGACCTTCAGTTTGTTAAGAGAGCTAAGTTACAAGTGTAAAAACAAAACTAACGTGCAATTAATGCTGCCTTGATAGTAGTTACAAGGATAACTGAACCCTTTCAAGAGAGAATAATTTTATTTTGTTTTTCAAGCAATTACCCTAATGTAATTGCTGCTCATAATCTGATCTGTTGATACAAACTCAGGATGTCACAGAATGTTTAGTGTCATAAAGGAATATCACAGCTTTGCACACTCGTTGGAAAAATGCCTATTCATTGGTGATGTTCTTGAAGTATTTCTCCATCAAACGATTTGGATTTGCCTTCCTGTGATACCAAATTGCTCATATTTATTCCCATCACATTTCATAAAATGAATGTGAATTACAACAGGGTTTTTTCAGCTCTACACAGAATTCATGAATAACAAATTCCTAAAGAAGAGGAAGGAAAATAGATGACTGTGAAGTTTAGTAATGATCTATAATGGATCAAGGCAGAAACAGTGTTAAAGTTGGTGCAGCAAAGTACCCTTGAGAATTTTCTTCTCTTTCAGGGACAGTGTAATTGTTACTAAATGTAAACCCTATTAAATGCAGCTTGATAGTGCTGTGCAGTGATGCAATAAAACTAGAGATGAATAGTGTGAGGCTGAGACAAATAATGTGTTATCACATCTACTGTTTTCTACCCAACTTTTCTTTAATGCTGGCTGTCAAAAGAGAACAGTGGTGATTATATGGGGCTGCAGTCTTGCTGATCTGCACAAATCTGTACATGCATTGAAACTGATATATGCTGATAAAGAGATCAAGGCATATAAATTACTTGTGGAACTGGTAAAATTATAGTCTTAGTTTAAAGAAATCTCAACCAAATTAATCCATAGATAGAGATGCTTGTAAAAGAAGCCTAAGCTTTAACTAGTTACAAAAACTAGGTACAGGGGGAACCGATGTGAATAAAGTAATAAAATGACATGTAATCAGAATAAGACAGATATTGCACACATGGACAAGCTAAGGTTCCAAGTTATTTTAATGTTTTTAGTACTAATATTGACAGAATCCATAATCTTTGTCAACATTGCTTTATCATTCTGTGTCTGCATTTCTCTACTGCGTATTTTAAAAAATTGTAGTATCTTTTGATTACTCAGTAAAACTTTATCAAAACTTTATTTTGGTGGTGTTACATGACTTTTTTGTGACCCAGTCCTCTCAAAAGCATTAAAATGAATGAACATATATAATATATAATGTCTACTCCTAGAGCCATCTCCATATCACATGTTTTGAAATGGGATATGAAGGCTTGACACTTGGCTTGAGTGATGATTTGGTGCAACTCTTTTCAAGTGATTTTAAAACAATCTGCAAACTGCCCAGAAGCAGAGCACTTAGGATGGGTTCTGCTGGTTATGTTTTCAAGGTGGATATTGTGATGTGATAATTAATTCCCCTAGGCCAGTAGGCGCTGGAGCATACACATATGTACCTTCATATATAGTTTTCTAATATATACATATATTTATGTGAACACAAAAGTGTGTGACTGAAAATTAGGTCTCAAAATTTTAAATTAGTCCTATGTGAACATCAAAGTAGGACTGTAAACTGAGTGGATTTTATCTTTAGTTCATGGACACAGTCTGTTATAAAAGGAGTGTGCATCCATGATTTTGCCTTCAATCCTATACAGTCTACTGTTTTGGTGAGATGCAAGGGTGTTATTTAAAGGAAATGAGAGATGCAATTTACTCATAATTATCATAAAAAGGGTTAATGCAGAACATAGAGGTGACTAGACTTTTTTTAAATTACAATAATAGACTCACTGAGGAAAAATTATTTTATGAAACATTCCATTATTGCTTTTACAGACCCATAATTTGAGGATTACTGCTCAAAAACCCAGATGAAATGATTTTACAGCCATGGGTCCATTAAAGATTTAAGGATTGTCTGGTTATATTAGGAAGAATTTAGTTGTGAAAAAATGTGTGATTTACTATGCTATTTAAAATTGCACAGACACATATGAAATAGGCTGTATCAGCAGAGTTCTGCTGAATGTGGGGCCTTCTTACCTACAGAAACAAACAACAACTTTGTTTGTACTGACCCACTTATTATTTCTGCATCTTTAGCACAGTAGAAGTGTGACATCCCTGTTATTATGACATCCATTTCTCTCATTCCAGGTACACTCGAGATGATACTATTGATCCTCAGGCCAATGATCCATCAGGCATTCATTAAGAGCCAGAGTGACGGGCAAATGTGAATTACAATTATAATAATTCCAACAAAGGAATTGATAAGGAAAAGATAAGGCACGGGTCTGTAGCTCAGCAAGGGTAAGGATCTCCTACTACAGCCACATTTTATATTGTTTAAATATAAAAGCCTAAAGCACTGGTACTGGTTCTCAGGGGCATTATGTGAGAATCCACAAATGGGAAAATAAGGAAAAGTTCAGCAAACATGTGAGATAGAGCTGGTTCACTGTAGCTGTTTAGGGCAACCTGAGCAGGGATACCTGTCACCTTGCATTGTTTTGCAATTCTCTTCATGAAGTTCCCAGTCAACTTCTGTTGTCTTGCTGCTTGTAAACTACATTAAGCTTTGTCCATTTTCAGTGGGACAGGATGGGTTTCCGCCGTTTACACAAATCCAGTCTGGCTGCCTTGCTGTGGACGTTACCTGTTTGATGGCCAGACTTGTTTCAGGGTCGGCAGGGCCTGCAAGGGTCCGGGCCTGGGTCCCAACACTGGGTACGGGTGAAAAGACCGAGAGAGCTCAAAGGCCAGCCGGGTTCCTGGGGAGGCTTTTCTCCCTGCGCCCATCACCGATCGCAGCGTTCACTCGCGGCAGCTGCAGCGGAGCCAACTCAGCGCAGCTCCGGAGGAAACTCTGCTGGGAAAAGGCATCCGGGAGAGTGACCCGCTGGGCCGCGGCCGGGGGGCCGGAGCGACACTGGGCGCGGCTCCCGGCACAGGGGCGGCCCCGCGGGGCGCTGCGCTGGGCCCGGCCCG
>VZTT01031154.1:0-10776 GCA_013400855.1 Buphagus erythrorhynchus | reverse complement strand
ACAGCCCATGGAGTTGTGCTCAGGAACACATGGGGACAGTGGACGTGGATATTTCTGGAATGTTTCTGCTTTTTCTCTTCCCAGTTCAGAGGAAGGATGGGAAACATCCCGGGCCAGTTGCTCTGGAGCCATTAAAAGGGAGTGGAAATGAGAGGGGATAAAAAGATGAAGTGTGTCGAGTGCTACTTGTTCTAAATCCTTCACTCCTCGAGTACCCAGACCCTGGATACTTGATCCAGGCACTTCAGTCTCTTATTAACTAATTGATGTCTTTATTTATTGAATTTTCACTCATTTATTTATTTATTACCTTCCTGCTGCTTTTCTCAGGCTGACACTTTAAGGACAGAGATGTCCCAAAGAAAGAAAAAAAAATAAAAAAATACAATCTCTTGCTTAGCAAGTTAAGGGAGGTGGAATTCCAAATCCCAGGTCTACTTCTTCTCCCTCTGGACCAGTTCCACTCCTGGGAGCTCCTGCTGGGATTCCCTTGGTTATGTGGTGCCCAAAATGTGTCTCAGGCCTCTCTCCTACTTGAAGATTTCGGTGTGGGGTTCCCTGAGCTTGTCCCAGGAGGGTGGGATCCTTCCTAGGGATGGAGCAGGGGCTGTCCCTTTATCCACAGCCCTCTGTGGTCATTCCCCATGTCCCTGTCCCGTGGCAGCTCCCTGGAGGCAGCACAGACCCCCCTGTTCTCCCTCCTGTGAACCCCCCTGAATTCCCACCCAAATGTATTTTGTATTTTCCTCTCCTGCACTGTTGGATTGTCTCATTGGGGCTGTGAAAAACTCCAAATTACCTCCAGCTAAGGAATAAAACTCTTATTTCAGAATAGTTCCCTGGACAGAATAATTCTGTGGGCAGAACTCTTCCCTGAGGCTGCCCCTGGATCCCTGGCAGTGCCCAAGGCCAGGCTGGACAGGGCTTGGAGCAGCCTGGGACAGGGGAAGGTGTCAGGGTTGGGACTGGATGATCTTTAAGGCCCTCCCAACCCAAACCATTCCATGATTCCATAAAACCAACCGTAGCTAAAAAGCCCTTGGGGTGCTGAGGAGCTTTGGGAGCTGTGCTGGCCCTGGACAATGGGAAAGTGAATCCATTTTCCTCGGATTTCCTTTGTTGTTGTCCCAAACATGCATTCAGTGAGACTTTCCAGGAATGTGACATTGCCTATGGAGCTGATTCCTTGCCTAGACTGCGGTGGTGATGCACAGGGATGTGGAACAGATTTATTCCTTTCCTCTGGAGTTTGCTGTTGCATCTTTCCTCAGCTGTGATCTTTTCCTTCTGCTCTTTCCCTCGCCAGCCACATCCCTGCCCTCTGCCCTGCATTTTTTAAGGCTGGAAAAGCCCAAAGAGGTGATTTATTGTCCTGTACAGACAGGATTGCGTCTCATTACCTCCCACTTGGAAGTGATTTTTCCACTTTTTGTCCTTGAGCTGTTGCACAACCCCCCTGGCAAAGGCACGGTGCTGGGCAGGGATGAGGGATGTGCTGGGAATTCCTGCTGGGAGCAGCCTCTGGAGCCTCCTGAGGACCAGAATGGGTTTTGTGGGAAAAGAGGGGGAAAGGGGGCTGGGTTGGGATTGATTATTTCTGCACCATGAGGATTTTGGGGATTGCTGACACCGTTTCCCCCTGTAAAATTCATCCTCTGGGGACAGAGAAGGGAAAATCCATTGGGAATGAGGCACCATTTGTGGGGGAATGCCATCCTAACCAAGCTAAGCCTGAGCCTATTTTCCATGGGTTGGCGTCACAATCACCAACTGGGCCTGTCAGGGATGATTTAAACCCAACCCAAACACTGGCAGGATCCAAAACTGCGACAGGAAAAGGCAGGAGAAGGGATGCTCTGCCTCTGGCAAGCCCTGCTCCTTGCTGGCTCCTGCTTTGCATTAAGCTGGGACTTACAAAACCAAACAAACAACTCTGCCTGCTGAGGGGAGCAGAGAGGAGGGCGCTGGAAGCTTTGGAGTTTCCAGGGATCCCAAAGCTGAGCTGCTCCCACGTGGATTGTGTTAAATGTTCTTTTCATCCCCTGCAGAAGCCACGGGTGTGCAGGGTTTGTTCCTCTTTCCTTTTTTTTTTTTTTTTCTTTTAAATTTCTGTCACTTTTTTTTCGACGTTAAAGGTTTTCAGGGTTTGGAAGGGAGGAATTCTTAGGATGGTTGGAACTGCTTCTTCCTTGGAAATTCTCCTAAATCCCGCCCAGAAATGCGTATGGAAGGATCCAGTGGTTGAAAGCAAAGCAAGCCACTCGTAGCAATCCAAGATGAATTTGTAGCACTATTTAACGAGCTGAAAATTTGGAGGGCAATGATTTCCAGTCACTCAACATTTTTTGAGAGGAGGATTTCAAGAGGTTGTCAACAAATAGTAGCTCTTGTCTTGGTCCTGCATTCCCAGGGGGAATTTCCAGTCCCAAAAGTTGGAGATGTGGTTCAGCCCAAGCTTTAATTTTGTGGTGGTTTTTTTGTGTTTAGTACGAGGCGTTTCTGGAGTCCCACCACAATTGTTCTGCCATTAGCAGAGAATCCCAAATCCTTCTTTGGAATGGGCAGACGTGGGGATGCGGGATTGGGAATGGGACTGGGAATGGGTGTGGGATTGGGAATGGGACTGGGAATGGGTGTGGGATTGGGAATGGGACTGGGAATGGGACTGAGAATGAGTGTGGGATTGGGAATGGGACTGGGAATGGGTGCG
The DNA here is from genome assembly GCA_013400855.1 of Buphagus erythrorhynchus. Classification (NCBI taxonomy): domain Eukaryota; kingdom Metazoa; phylum Chordata; class Aves; order Passeriformes; family Sturnidae; genus Buphagus; species Buphagus erythrorhynchus. The sequence goes on along the minus strand of VZTT01031154.1, from coordinate 8,066 downwards.
GGATTGGGAATGGATGTGGGGCTGGGAATGGATGTGGGATTGGGAATGGGACTGGGAATGGATTTAGGATTTAGAGTGGATTTGGGACTGGGAATGGATGTGGGATCAGGAATGGGCCTGGGAATGGATTTGGGATTGGGAATGGATCTGGGATTGGGAAGGGTGTGGGATTGGATTTGGGATTTAGAATGGATTTGGGATTAGGAATGGGTGTGGGACTGGGAATGAGGCTGGGAATGGATTTAGGATTTNTGCTGGTGGTGAGGGTGCTGTGAGCTCAGGTCAGGCTGAGCTTGGTCCCACCCCAAGTGACACCAAGGGACATTGGGCAGAGCCATGGGGCAGAACTGGAGCAAAACCAGTTTGTAACCACGCAGAATTTGGGATGTGGTGAGAGGATGAGGACCTGGGGGCGCCGTCTCCAGCTCCATCCCTGGGGGTTTGGTGCCTCCCCAGCGGGATGGGCTGGGTGGGGACAGCCCAGGTTTGCAGCCCTGCTCTCCGGGATCAGCTCCCAAATCCCAGGATCAGCAGGGAGCTCTTGTGCCAGGGACAGGCTCCAATCCCACAAACACCCTCCCCCTCATTAGGGACCCCCGAGGATCCTCATTAGCAGGAGCAGGGCCCCGGGGTTGTGCTGCAGCCCTAGGGGCAGGAATTCCTGCCCCTCCTTTGTGCCCTAATGATTCCAGTGGCAATTAGCCGGGCCAGTGCTGTGCCCGTGGGTCACAAAGCCAAGGCATGGAGACAAATGGGTATTTGCCATGGAAATGAGAAATTTGGAAGGTTTGTGTGAGGAAAAGCTTCTTTCCCTTCCCTTCACCTGCCCTGCTGCTGGGTTGGTTCAGTGCTGCTCTCCTCCTTTTTGTCCAAAATCCCCTTCCCACCTCTCCTTTTGGATTCATTCTCTTCCACTGATAGCACGTTGTCCTGCTGCAATCCTGGGTTTTAAAGGATTTGGGTGGAAATGGAGTCAGGTCACATTTTTCAGCAAAAAAAAAAAAAAATGGGATTTGTGCCCAGTGGTGTCACCGTGGGCCATGGAGGTGCCAGGTAGAAATTCCTGATTAAGGAATTGGGCTAAGGCAGGTCCCCTAAGCCCAGGTTTGTCCTGCTGGACACACTCAGGATTTCTCCAGGGGGCTCCAGCAGCATTCCTGGGATGCCATCCAGGAGGGATGCACGGAAAGGCAAAGCCTGTGTTTGCCCAGGTTGTGTCAGTGGGAACAACACAACAAATTCCTTTAAAAAGTGGGATTGTGGAGGGGTAAAACATGCAGCTGGAGCCCCTTTCAGATGTGTGTGTGGGGGGGGCATGCAAATGCCTTAAAATATCATTTAAATACCATTTAAATAGCATTTAAACACCATTAAATACCATTTAAATATCATTTAAACGCCATTAAATACCATTTAAATTCCATTTATTCCCCAGTGCTGGGGCTCACCCCAAAAGACCCTTTAACACTTCCACCCAGATGTGTCTGGGTGCTGATGGGTCCCCACTCATTTGCTTTGAAAGCCAAAACTCACTCGCAGCTGCTTGAAAAACCAGCAGGGACATTTTGTGGCAGGAATAATAACGTTGAAGGAATGAATCCCTGGTGGATTTTCCCAACCTTTGCTGCTTAATGAACCAACTGATTGAGCCTGTGGGGTTGAAATAATCCTTCCAAGGACCTTGGAGCCGTCCCATTAAGTCAGGGGAAAGATTTTACAGCACAATTTTTGTTAATGAACCCAGACTTTGTTGTCAGAGGGAGAACTGGGGCTTTCTCCAAACCCACTGGAGGTGCAGGTGAAGAAATTTAATTTCTTGCCCTGCATTTTCAGCTGACACCTCATCATCAATAAAAGCTGTAATGTTTCTTTCTCTTCTTTCCTCATGAGCTGAGGCACAATGGAGAGGTTTGTAGGAGGAAAATCCCCCGAGCCCTGTTTAATGCAAAGATAACTCCTCCTTCAGCTCAGGAAATCCCTCAGCTGCTGATTTATTTTTTTTTTTTTAGGCTGGGGGAGCAAAAAAAAAATCAGAGTGTGTTTATGGTTTTCTTAAAACCTGCCTTTGGCCACTTCCAGGGACAAAAATCTGAGCTGGCTGGACCTTGGAAAGTCATTATCACCCCTGGTGTCGTCAGGGTGCTGCTGTCTGTAATTAGGGCTGGGGAAGTGTTGAGGGATGGCTGCACAGACGGGGATTTGTTGTCATCATCCTCCCCCTGCTTTTCTTCCACCTTCCCTCGGCTGCTCCCTGGCTTTTCCTTCGGCTGTGGTTCCTCCAGCCTTTCTCAAGAGGTCAGCCTTGGCTGCCTTTTTTTTTTTTGGGTTTGATCTCCCACCCTGTGCTCCTGAGGGTGGAATTTCTTTGCCCCTGGATGCCAGAGCAGGGTCAGCTCCATCGTGGAGCAGAACGAATCTTCCCCACATTTCCAGAGGAAGGGAAATGTGTGATCCCGTCTGTGTGATCTTTAATGTTGCTGATCCTCTCCCAAAGCTCCCAGATCGGAAACCTTGGCTGCCATGGGAATGGATTTGGGATTGGGAATGGGACTGGGAATGGGTGAGGGATTGGAAATGGGAATGGGTGTGGGTCTGGGAATGGATGTAAGATTGGGAATATTGGAAATGGGAATGGTGGGACTGGGAATGGGTGTGGGAATGGGAATGGATTTGGGATTGGGAATGGGACTGGGAATGGGTGAGGGATTGGAAATGGGAATGGGTGTGGGTCTGGGAATGGATGTAGGATTAGGAATGGGACTGGGAGTGGATGTGGGATTGGGAATTGATTTGGGATTAGGAATGGATGTGGGATTGAGAATGGGAGTGGGAATGGGTCTAGGACTGGGAATGAGTGTGGGACTGGGAATGGGTGTGGGAATGGGAATGGGACTGGGAATGGGTGAGGGATTGGGAATGGGAATGGGTGTGGGTCTGGGAATGGATGTAGGATTAGGAATGGGACTGGGAATGGATGTGGGACTGGGAATGGATTTGAGATTAGGAATGGATGTGGGATTGAGAATGGGATTGGGAATGGGTCTAGGACTGGGAATGAGTGTGGGACTGGGAATGGGATTGGGAATGGGACTGGGAATGAGTGTGGAATTGGGAATGGATGTGGGACTGGGAATGGATTTGAGATTAGGAATGGATGTGGGATTGGGACTGGGAATGGGTGTGGGATTGGGAATGGGCGTGGTGCTGGTTGTTGGTGGTGAGGGTGCTGTGAGCTCAGGTCGGATTGAGTTTGGTCCCACCCCAAGTGGGACCAAGGAAAGGGAATCCAGTGAAAAATTTTGTGTGGAAGGAACTGACTCATATCAGGGACTCCGCAGATCTGAGTGGGGTCAAAACACTGGTGGGATTTGAGTTCCCTGCAAATTCAAAAGTTCTGGATCCACTTAAACCCTTGGAATACCTGCAGATCTACTTCCCTCCTCACCAGAGATCCCTCTCAAAACACAGATTAGGATCTGGGTTCAAAACCCTTCCCTTGCTGTGAAAGCCAAGGACAGAACTCCGCTTCCCTTAGGTGGGACCAGGACTGCCAGCCCTGCCAAAGCCCGTTTGACCTGGGAGCAGGCAGGGCATGAGCCAAGCTGCTCCACGGTGACCCAGACAGGCTGTGGGTGAAGCCTGCGAGCAGAGAGCCCCTGGGGAGGAGGCAGCATCATCCTCCTCATTCCCACCAAAGCCGTTTGGCTCCCAGTCGCCAAAGCAGCGCCAAGCCCCAGTGACCTTTCAGCCTCCTCGCTGCGCTCTGAAGATTTACAGTGGAAAAAAAAAAAAAAAAAATCTCCTTCTTGTGAGGGAATCTTGCTCCTTCCTCCCAGGAGAGCCTCCAGCCGTGGTGACTCAGCCCCTGAGCATCCCGGATCCCTGCGGCTCCGGGAGAATCCTGCGCTCGCCTGGGAGCGGAGCGGGGCTGATGTCACCTCCTGCTCCGGGTCCCCGAGCTGCCCAGAGCCCACAGCTTTGATCCCAGCTCTCCGTCACCGCTCCCGGCTCGAGCCCCTCCTGGAATGATGGCATTTGAAAAAGGCTTTGGAATGACAGAGTCCTCCCAAAGTCCCGGAGGAGGTGGAGGTGAAGCTTGCTGGAAATCTTTTGGATTTCCAGAAGATCCTGCCTGTTTCCAGGCAGAGCTGCAAAGCACACTCAGCATTTGGAATGGGAGTTTTCATTTTCGGATATTCTCTACAAGGTACCCTGCAGGGCAAAACCCTTGGAGGAGGAATTCTGGGCTTCTGGGATAAGTGGTAAAATAGGTGCACTGAAGTTGGGAAGGAGACTGCTGCTCCTCAGTTAAAGAGGAGCTGGAAAACAAACTGGAATATGAGTCAAAATCCTGAAGGGGAATCTGGGACAGATTTCCAGCACCTCAATCCGGTGCTGGTTTTATTTTGGATGAATGGATTGGCAGGTGGATGCCACAGACTGGGTGGATCCCAGTGGGAACCAGTGCATTGGCAATCAGGGAGGTGTTGATTATCTCCAGTTCCTCCATCCCAGCAGAATTATTGGGACTTTTGGGGTGGAAAGCTGCACCAGCAGAGCCCATGGGAGCAGAGCTGGGCTTTTCCTTCCCACCAAATCTCTCCTTGATTCGTGCTGTGCCTGTTCAGCCACGAGGAATTCCAGCACTGGAGGATGGATGGAGCTCTCTGTTAATGGTGCTGATAAAACCTCAGCCTGGAACATTATCCCAGACAAATCCCTCTGCCCTGGATGAGTGGACAGGCCAGAGAAAGTCCTGCAGACTCATTTTTTGGGATTCAAATAGAGGTGGAGCAGGGCTGGAGCCAGAGATTGCACAACTCTGCCCGATTCAAACCAGCTCCAGAGAGCAGTGGATGCCTGGTGAGGGCTCGTTAGGGATAATGAATAATTAGGTGTGAAATTTTCAGGAATGGCAACTCCAGGGATGCAGAGGAGTGTGGGAATGGAGGGAGGAGTGGAGAGGAATCCTGTTTAGCACCAGTTCAATCTGCAGGCTGGGGTTTCAGTAGGAAACTGGAAATGCTGGCATGAGGAAAGCAGGTGACTTGGGAAACGCTTGGATTTCCTTCCTTTCCCCTCCAGCTTTTCCCAGCAGTGCTGATCTGCCAGCTCAGCTCTGAGGAGAAGAGTCACATCCAGCACTTCCAGCCAGGAACTCCAGCCCAAATCCCTGGGCTTTGCTAACAGCCCAATATTGTGTCAGGTTCTGGCCACCCATGGACCTTGGAGAAGTCCAAAACGCCAGGAAACCTCCGTGTCCAGCTCTTCCAGAGGGATCCAGAGCCACAGAGGGGTCACAGGCTGCAGCTTGTGATGCTCCCAGTTGGGTTTGTGGTGGAGTCTCCCTCTCTGGAGATATTCCAGATCCATCTGCACACAACCAGCACACAGATGAGCCAGTGTGGTCCTTTCCAAACCGAGCCATCCTGGGATTCTGTGCTGTAGCTTGTGATGGTGAAGGTGTTTTTTGGGAAGGATGGAGACAGGCTGGTCCAGGATAATTTTTCCATGGATTTAGCTGCTTTTAGGGCTGGAAGGAGGGCGTGATCTGTGTTGGCATCTCAGCAGGTACCTGGGAATTATCCCAACAATTCCCTCCACTCCAGATGTGATGAGAGATTCCAGACTGCTGTTTCCTAAACCAGCATCCAGGAAAGGGATGCAGCTTCTTCCATGGCTTCTGTCAGCCACAAGCTGAAGGGAAAACCCCAAAATTCCTCTTCACTGGAAATCTCCCCAATCTCCAAACTAATTTTGTTGCCTGCACTCATCAGACAACTGCAGGGGTCAAAGAGGTTTCATGTTTTGTTGTTGTTTTTCAGTTTTGGGACTTTTTTCACTACAATTTATGAAGTCCCTAAGGGCAGTGCATTCGAAATTGCTGAGTGAGGGAATTGTTTAGAGCAGCTCCTTGGAGGGACTCTTGTTTTACGTGGAAAATGTGTTGATTTGGGCAGGTGCCAACCAGGAAATTCCAAAAAAGCTGGAGATGGCCCCATTACAAACAGTTTAACCAACCTCAGATGTCCCTTCACTATCGGAATAGGGAGCACATGGTCCTGGAAATAATGACATAATTAACAAATACACAGAAATTAAACCCTTTGGCTGCCTCTGGGAAACACTGAATCCAGGGGTTCCAGCTGAAATCTCCCATTTGCTGTGGGATGGGCATTTTTCCTGTCGAGATCCAAGGCTGGGTGTTGAACCTCACTTGAATCCTGCATTTTCCTCCTGAGGAAAGGCTGGGTGAGAGGCTGAGGCCAAACAGGGATGAGGCACGAGGAGTGGGCAGGAGGAGGGGTGTGGCTGGAAAAAGTGGGAGAGACAAGTGTCCATCCAGGGAGAGCTGCGCTTCATTCCTGGAGCCTAAAAACCCAGGGAAGGAGGAATTAAGGCAGAAAGATCTCAGGAAGATTCCCAGCTCTCAAAGCAGGGAGCCTGGAGTTGGGTTTTCCATCTCTCCTTTGGTATTCCAGGAGTTGGGACCCCATTTAAGGAGGAGACTGCGGGGAGCTCTCATGGGTTGTAAAGAAATCAGGTCACTTATCCCCAAAGATGGATCCAGGAGTCCCACTCTGGACATCCAGCTATGGGAATATTGTCCCAGTTTTTCCTTTTTGTGTCTGGGCTTCCATTCCTGGGGCTGGGATCAGCACATGGATGGATGCTGGACATTAGAGGGAGGAGGAGGGAGAAATTCCAAAGGAGGTGCCTTCAAAGTCACGAGGATTGGGAAAGGTCTTTTACCCCCTTCCGTGGTGGTGGGAAGGATTGGAGATGTCTCCTATCCCATGGCTCGATGCTGAGATCTCAGAATTTTCTGAGGTCTGGAGGGGATTCTGCACTTGGGGGTCTCCACCCTTGGAGCATCCATCAGTCTTGGAGCATGGATTGGGAGCACTGCATTCCCAGAGCCTGGGAGGGAGCAGTGAGCCGTGCACTCCAACATTTCAGCCCTTTGCTCATGGAGCTCCAGCACCAACCTCGAGCATTTTGGGGAGTTTGGACCCATTTTTAGCTGCCAAGGGGAAGGGAGAGAGGGAGGGAGAGAGAAATTCCAGGAGGTTGGAGTGGCATCCCCGACACAATGGGAACTTTTCTTAGCAATTTTCCACTGTGCTGCAAATGGCAAAGATCACGGATTTATTTGCATGTCTCAGACTGTCCTGGGGAATTCACTTCCCCTGTGCTGGGGGAATAATTTTCACATCACAATAATGTCAGCGTTGGGAGTGGATAAAAAAATCTCTTCAGCTGAGGAGAGATCTTTGTTCTTACCTGATGTTCAACCTCCAAAAACCCCAAGATTGGGAAAGCTGGGGTGTGTGGGATCAAGAGGAGGTGGCAGGTGGGCAGTGCCTGTGCTCTGAGGTTGATTGCACTGCTCAGCCCAGTGGAACCACTTTTACTCCGGGATTAGTCAGGATTGGACCAGACTTAGGCTTGGCTCTGTGGAGGACGTGCAGCTCTTGACAGCCTGAAAGCAATTAGCCCAAAAAGACAAAGCAGAACCAACTGGGAGTGGTTGCAGCTTCCAGGACCATTGGATCAGGCTCCCCTTGGCTCATGGCCATGGCCCTGTTGGGGTTTTTTCCCCCCAGTTTGAGATTTTGCCCAGTGCTTGCTGCTGGGGGGGTTGTGTGGTGTGGATGGCGCTGCCATGGGACCTGGAGCAGCCCCCAAAGCACTGGCTGAGGGCAGGATGGAGGCTCAGAGGGTTTTGTCTGTCATTCTCTTCACAGGAGGTGGGGTTTGGCCCTGTCTCCCAGGGAACAGGGGCTTTGGGAAGGTGCTCAAGCTCTAGGATGGGCTTCCCGGGGCTTGTAAACTGAACGAGAGTAGTTTTAGATGGAATATTGGGAAGGAATCCTTCCCTGGGAGGGTGGGGAGGTCCTGGCACAGGATGCCCAGAGAAGCTGTGGCTGCCCCTGGATCCCTGGAGGTGTCCAAGGCCAGGCTGGACAGGGCTTGGAACAGCCTGGGACAACAGAAGGTGTCCCTGCCCATGGATCAGACTTGGACCACGATGATCTTTTAGATTCCAAACCATTCCATGATTC
>VZTT01031153.1:10132-20883 GCA_013400855.1 Buphagus erythrorhynchus | reverse complement strand
ATGACAACTTCCAAACGTGCAACATCTTGCAAGCAGATGAGGACTGGGTATGAAATCCAGCTGTGATGCAATGGGACAACATGAATATACCTTTAGAGATTTCATCTTTAAATCCAAAGTTTTAAAAAGAAGAAATAGCTTTAAGTAGTTTCCTATTTAAAAGCCAGATGGGCAGAATTAAAGTTCCTACCCAATGAACAGGGGTGAGAAAAGTCTTCTTGGGCCATATGAACTTATAAACTCATCAAAGAAGGGANTATATATATAGATGTACAAATAAAATATTTAGAAATTTTATATATGTTCATATATACTATATAAATGAAGAATTTTTTATCTTCCAATTCAATTTCCCATTAAGTCGAAGATAATCAGATTGTTGCTTAAAAACACATAAGACCACCTCTCGAGTACAGAACACCATATTTTTTTCTTGATTTTAATGAAGTGCCATTCAAAAACCCTAAACCAAATTTTAATTTAATCTTCTTTATTACTTGGGGTAAAACATACTTCCAACATTTTTGTGTTACAAATATGTGGTGGGCAATCTGGTTCCTCTGCAACATGAACACTATAAATGTTAATTGGGATATTAGTAAAAATACAGTAGTTCCTTTGGACATAGTGGAGGAAAATTCAGTTTTAACATGAACTTCGAATAGGAATCCCAAGTAAAGAAAACTGAAATTGCATTTCAAACTACGTTTTCTCTTTTAAACTTGTGTGGTACAGAGAAGAATATTGATCTTATTTTAAGGCTCTACTTTCAGCACTTTACAATTAACATCTTAAAACATTTTGCACTTCATCTTTTTCTTACAAAAAAAACCCCGAAGGCCATTGATGGAATGAGTAACAATGGGATTCATTAACATTCCTAAGAGATGCTTGAAGATTCACAAGACATCCAATGCTTTCAATCTGCATGCAGTACCTCTTTACATGATAGATTACTACAATTATGTCAACATGTCAATGAGAAACATGAGGCTATCACAAAAAGCGTGATTGAAGAACAACCCAAGAAGAAAGAAATTATTCCAGGAAAAAAAGGCCCCCTGAGGAGCTTGCTCAAACCCTGAAGGAGCATGCTCTTCACTGAGGGTATGTTTCCCAAATGCAGTGGAAAAGAGGAAGCCTTTTGGTCTAATCAGCTTCATTATGAGACCCAGAGACCCGAGCAGTACCAGAGCCTTTTTGTACAGTCTGTCAGCACAGGCACAGCACCCATCCCTAAGGAATGCAGTGCATTTACACGTTACCTCAGGGTTACAGTCATACAAATACTGCTGTCCTTTTGCCTGGGCCTATGAGTTCACAGAAACATTTGTTTTCCCAGTAGGCTTCTGAGGCAGCAGGGCCTTATTGTACCACACTACTGCTTTAACAACTTCCCCTCAGTCAGGTCGGATCTTACTCAAAATAATTTGGGAATCAGAAAGGGTCTTAATCCTAAAATGTCATGTGTCCCAAGAGCTACCTAATATGAAAACATGCAAATATGAAATAATCAGTAAGGAAACAGGATTATTATCACAGTCCATAGCTATTTAAAAATCATAGTAAACAAGACTGAGGCTGAAAGATGCTGATTATGTTTATCTACGGACCTTGATGACTAAGAAGAAAATAATAAAATAAATGGAACATCTCAGCTGACTCGGCAATGTCTTCTTTCTTGTTATTCTGCATGTCCTGCTGGTCTTTTCCCCAGTCGGAAATCCCTTTTCTGGGATGTGAGTATCTTAGTGTCCCTACTCACATTTCCCAGGAACTCTTCGCATTTCAGAGAGTCTTAGCTCTCCAGTCAATTTGCTGAGACAAATCTTTGCTGGCAGGTGCTTGCATAAGCAGGAAGTCAAGGAGAATACACTTTGATCCATCATTGATCAGAGAATGCTTTCCAAGGGTCAGTCCATGCTAGAATTCTTGTTCAACTACAGTCTTGAAAAATTAAGTGGCCTACTTGCTTATCAGACTTCCGTGACCAGACCCCTTGAGAAGAAGTATAGTAACACTTCACACTTACAGTTGTCTAAAACTACAAAAAATTTAGGAGTACATGCCTAGTTCTTCAGCTTTATGTGAGGAGTGACTGTTAGCTATTCCTAATCACAATTATTTGCCACCGNGGCACTTCCTCCCCCCCCCATTTCCCCCACATTTTTGCTAGCTCAGTATTTTCTAGAGGGGACACCTTCCATAGGGTCTGTATTTAGCAATACCTCCTCCAGCAACCATCACCAGGTCACCTAAGCCAATTGGAAGCCTATATTCCTCTCAGATATACAAGTAATCAACACCATGGGGATACAGCTAAAAGGCAAATCCACTCCATGATGGAACAAGTTGGATCTTGGAGACATTTTAGTAATGTCTCTCCAATACCTGAAATATAAAATGCCCCAAGCCTTCTTTCCAGGACACTTCATTTTTCAAAATTAGCTGCACTTCAACAGCTTGAACCTGTAACTCAAAGACCATTAACCTACTTCCTCTGCATTTCTGCAGGGAATTAATAGAAAGATGTCTTCCAGTATCTTACATATGTATGATTTTCCAGTGGCTTAAAAAAAAATTTATTCTACAGCACCTACTAAAATAAGGTTTCACTCCTCAGTTGAAAGTCTTCTTGCCAGATGATAGCTCAGACTGACATTTTTTTAATGGCTCAATATGTAGGCATACCTGAAAACTATGGGTTTAGTGCCAACAATAGATTGACTTTTAATGAGAATAGCATTTACCAACGTCCCAGTAATTCACTTATCACATACTGCCATTAATGTACCAATAATTGTAAATTGCTTCTGCCTACAGAACAAGGTCCTGTGAAGTCAGCATCTTATCCTTTATGTGGACTGTAACATCTTGCTTGGCTAGTGAATGTACTGTGTCATTTATTTTTACTGCCTCATTTGTACATAATTCCCATTTCTTTCAGAAGCTATATTCTGCTTTCCATGACTGAGCTATCCATCTTTATAAAGGGATAAGAATCCTTTTAAAGGATGAGTGCCTAATTCTGCACTTTATTGAGGCTGAAATACAGGCTGCCACACTGTATTCTAAAAAGCAAACAAAAGAACAAATTGAAGAGCCAAAAGATTTCAGAAGAGCTGTTTGACAGATAAAATAACTCTCTGTATCAGAACCACTGGGACCACCTCATTAAAGGTGCTTGTGGTTTCATTCCCCCATGCACAGTTAGAAACTCCTCTCCTGAGCTGTATACAGAGTAGAACACTCAAGAGCTCCTCATCTTCTCAGGACAGTGCTCAGATCGAACAGTAATTAATCAAAAACAGAAATAAGTAAAATTATCACTACACAGTTCATGAGAAACACTGTGCAGATATAATTTCGCTGTTTAAATTATATCAGGAGAAAGAAGAATGTAAAGCCTTCGAAAGAGCCACAGATAAATATGCTTGCCCTGTCTGTATTGCATCAATCAAGAATAAAGCCAGAATTTTTCTAGAACTGAGGCTTGAAGACAAAGCCTTGGGAAGAGGAGGAAAATACGTTATTCTGCAGTTTCAACTGAATTTTCTGTGCGTGTTACTGATTTTTTAGAGCTTCTTTACAAAATTAACTTTATGAACTAATTAGCAACAATAGTAGTGCAGAGATGACTAATCACAAGATAAAAATTCTATACATGTGCAAGTGATAGTTGCATAAAACTCTCAGCAAACAACCAATTACCTCTATGCTTTTTCATCAAAGAGGAATAATACAAAATTTAAATAATCACAGTGTATCTTCCATATCATATTTTCTCATAGAAGTGTTGCATCCATACCCTGGAAGGAAGCAGTAGGTAGAGTTAAATTACCATTTATTTTAGATAGCCTTGCTTGGCCTCAATCTAGGTTTGTAGGGAAAAACTGGAGGGGAAAACACAACCATTACAGAGGAATTATAGCAATTTGCAAATGGAAAAGTGGGTCAAATCTGCTGCATAAGTTATTCATAATGAATTGTTCATTCAGATTTATATTGGATAGATTTGAAAACACTGAAATTGAGATCTGAATTCCTGTAAAGGTGAAATTACTTCAGCGTGTTACTGAGTATTTTACTTCATGAAATATCGAGTTGACATTTATTTATTCATTAGGGTTACCTGCATTACAGAACAATCCATCCATCGAGAAAATTCTAAGGACAAAATGACACAACAGAATGTGCATTGCATTAATGGCTAGCATTTAAGAGAGAATGTCAGAGATAACCTGACTAAAAATATCTACTAGTACTAGAAAATCATACTCCAGGATTGAGCTTCCCCAGTAATAGGGTGCAGGGCAGTTTGGCAGGCACAGAAGCTGAATGCAAGATGCATCTCTCTTTAGGACTGACTCATCCTTTCTGCTGGCACAATCTGTTTTCCCCAGCATGCAAACATTTAATCCAGCCCCCCGGGGATGTTTATGCTGATAAATAAACGGGCTCTGTTTCGACCTCACTAACAAGCTGTCTCTCTTTCACATCCTCTCTAAGTGGCACTAGACACAGGCATGGTTAGCAGAAGCTATCTGTTGGGTCTATCAGCCCAGATGTGTGCTCCTGCTTTACTTAGAAGTACAGCTGGGGAAGAGAAAAGGAGGGCTCCACCAGCTTCCCCTCTGCACCCACCTGTGCCCACCCCACAATGGACACGTGTCCAGGAGGAGAGCCAGGCCAAGGTTTTTGGGTGCCTGCTCAGAGCAGTCTCTGCAGCACAACCACTTGGGAAAGGACTGGGCACAAAAGCCCTGCAGCAGCACCCTGCCCCAGGAACTCATCCTCCAACAGCATCTTTCTGGATCCTTTCAGGGAAGAACAAACTTGGATAAGATGTGCTTTTTATTGGAAAGCTGCCTCATTTTTCTGATTTATTTTTGGCACCTGCCTTGGTTTAACAGGCATGGCATGGGGAATTTTCCTTCTCTTGAGACAAATTTTTCCTTGACAGAGCTGCACTGATTGGAACAGTTACATCAGGGATGGATCTGGCCAATTATCTTTTCAATTTGGGTAAACATGACTTAGCTGCTTTAGCATCATTTGCTCAGATAATCAGTAGGCATAACAGACATATAGAAATTAATCCATTGCATAGCTCCACTGGACACAGCTGAGGATATATGCTATGATGTGGGCAAGAATACACAAGTCCTACAACTTGAAAATGCATAGTGTGTCTCTCAGCAAAGGACTGTTCCTAGCTTTGATCACATATATGCCCAACAGAACCCTTTTTAAATGCTCATGACTCCCACTCTTGTGTTTTTTCAGTACTATTGGTTCAAAAGAGAAGTACTTTTAGTAGTTAATAGTGTGCAGGATTACACAGCATTAGAAAGATGACCTTTTTATTCTTCTCTGCAAGTTACAGGAAGCTCTTGTAAAACATGCTGAGCATTGCTCTCTGGGCTGCTGAGTGGCAGAGAAATTATAGCAGCTGAAAGGAAAAGGTGCAGGTTAGGTAACTATTTTAAGAGATTTTTTTCAGTCTTTTCCAGTAGCTGCTGACATTTTATTTATTGTATGTTTGGAAAAAGTGGTCCATCGAAAATTCCTCACTTAATGCATCAATTGAGGGGACAGATTCTGCTTGAGAAATAGGCTTTATTTTGTAAATGCTTAAACCTTGCATAATATTTTTGCATAGCCTCACTTAGTACTACACCTATCATCCACGCTGAACTCTGCTTTAGAAATGCCATCTGCCCTTGTGTCCCCTGGGCACATGAGGCTTGGGTCAGAGTGGCTTAGGTCAAACCTGCCTGGGTTTAGATGATGTCTGGGTCTCACCAAAAGGATAGCGCCTCTCCAAAAGGGTGACCCCCCTGGCTACCCTGGGAGCAGTGCTGAACACCTTTCTCTCTCTTTTGCTGTGGCTAAAAGAGCTGAAAACAGTACAGAGAACTTCTGTTTATCTTGACCTCTCACATCTTCCAGAACCTCCTCATGAGGACCCAGGACATACTAGTTCTCAAGGTCTCCATCTGGACATGAGTGGCCTTTTTATTTCTCTCCTACCTCATTAATTAGAGTTCAACCCATAGAAAAGCTGGCTGATTTGGTGACTTCATTTCCCAGGTTATCACCCAGAAGAAGTTACTGGCTGCTAACAGCAATTTGCCAAGATTTGAAGTTTTGTTCCAGAATGGAGGTTAAAAACAAATAAACAGAGAAGTGATGGGACAGACTTACAAACAGCTAAATGGTCTTTAACTCATGGGAACAGTTGGGAAATAGTTGTTTGATGTGGATGTAGGCAGACATGCACTGAATAGTCACAACTAGATTACCCTTTCAGCAGAAAGAAAACAGCACTATCAGCATCTTACCTTCCTCAGGTCCTCACTCTGCAAGACACTCCTGGTTTATCACTCCTGCCTGCTAAAACTGCTCTGTCCACGTGAGCCTCCCAGCCATTTTAATTGAAGTCCAGCATTATGTTACCAAAGAGGATGCAAGGGTCGCGTTGAACCTAGGTCACCTCCCACCTCACAGAGTGTTCTGATCCTTGTGGATAAGAAATAGAGAGGAGGGAATGTAACGATACTCCCTCCTGGGCATTTTTCTTGCTCATCATCTTCTTTCTTGCTTAAAATCTCACATAAGTTGTCACAAGATAACTGCACTTCTCAATGAATATATGCCTTGAAAAAAATACCTAACAATTACTCTTGTTAGAGTCATCCTGGACTGAAATAATGAGACACCTTCTTGCCGTAAAATGAAGAATCCCACACTCTGTCCTTGTAGTAACCTCCAAGAATTTACTCTTCTCCCTGACTTCTCAATGCCTTTTCACTATTTGTTCTCCTTTAAGAATAGAGAGCTGCTGCTCCAGCAACCCAGAGAAGATACTATACTAACAATTTTGACAGAAAAGGTGAAAGGGAAAGAGGGTCAGTGACAGGGCTTTGTGAAGGCTCAGGGTTGGCAGAACACTGTAGCAAGGTGGTCCATGCTATAATCTGAGCTCTGTGTCAGTTTATGGAGCCCATTCTACAGACACACATAAGTGGGGCAGTAGGTCATGGAACTGGTGATGGATAAAAGTTTCCACAATTCTTCCTGCTCCAGGAATAACACTATAATCACACAGGATAAGTTCTTACATACTATGTCTCATGCTCTTATTTACATTTGGAAAGTTTTTTCTGATTTTCAGCACTCTCATGACTGACCCAGTGTCCCAATTAGCATGGCTTTCAAAGTGTGCACCAATGTTCTCAGGTTAGCCCATGGTTCACAGCCCCCTCTGTTACCACAAGACAATTTTAGAAATCACAAATGGACACACACTCTTTGTTCAGCTGCTGCAAGTTTGCTGCAGTAAGCTTGCATCAGAACAGAACTGAAATAGCAGCCAAAAAAGCAGAGCAAGAGATTGCTGTCTGCACCAGCACTATCCAGCCCAGGATCTTGTGAGGCAATGTCTGTTTATTCCGCCACTAAATATGATGAGTAAAATTGGGAAAAAAAAAAATCCCTGATGGCCTTTCAGAGGCATCACAAAATTGACTAAGGATGCTATTTTATTCTTTTCAAATTTAGTTGGCACCATAATTTTATTTGCATTTGATTCACAGGCACAATAAAGGGGAAGATATAACACTAGGCAGAAGCAAGTGTTATGTGGCAGGAGTATTAATCTCACAAAACTATCACCTGCGTCAAGTGACTGAGGCAAGAAATAACAGTCTCTTAGTAGAACTTTAGTGTCACATATTTATTAGAAACTACATCACATAATTCCATAAAGAGCTGTTGAAATACTTATTTGAACTATAAAATTATGTAATATGTTCAAGATAAATGCATTCTAAGTTGATGCCAAAGTTTATTTCTGAATATTTCTCTTTCTGTATTGGATCCAGTGTTCCTAACCTAATCTCTCTCAGTCAGATATAGTATCTCATGTGTCAGTAAATTTAATTATTACCAATGAATGGTCATTAATTATCCATGAGCTGTATTTGAAACTTAGATGTTCTTATTCAAATTGCAATCTGTTGGTCACACAAATGTGTACAAATGCCGTCTGATTTGATTTGTTAACCAAGGAAGAATCCACAATTTCATTAAGAAACAGCTGAGGAAGGGAAGCTTTCTTCATTAATAAAAACAATTAGTGAGTTGCCCAGCTGTGTTACAAAGCAGCCAGTGACTTTTAGGCTGGCACTCTGGCAGACTAATAATCCAGTGCTAATTGAGATATACTAGGCAGGTTGTTCAGCTTTTGGTTCTTATTTATACTGATCTTCATTCAAAAGGAAATTTACTTCAAACATTTTCTTTAAAATAAAATAAAAGCTTTATTTACTCTGAAACATCAACTGGTGAAACCCTTGTTTATAGGAATATTTGAGAGGATTCTGAGTAAGATTTGCCAAGGAAGACTTCAGCCTTTTGCTTCCAGTGGTTTTGTCAGAAAAACAGGGGAAGGAGACTTTAATTCCTTCTTCACCATCCTGACTCTCAGAAAAAACTTGGTGAGAAAATGCAGGCATTTCTCAGAGCAAGGAACAGTAAGTCAGACTCAGGAGTCTGACCCTGCAGTAGCTGGGGCTCTTCAGGGAAGCATTATGGCTTGCTAAGGACCTCTGCCCCTTTTCTCCTATCTTGAAGATGCTGCACCATCTACAAACAAAAATAATATTGATGATAAATGCTTATCATCAATAGGGTAAAATCCCCCTCTCAGTAGCTGCTTTTTATATTCTCTGAGTGAGTTTCTCACCTTAAAAAAACCAAACAAAAATATAAATAAAACAACAAAACCCCTCAAAAACAAACAATCAAAACAACAACAACAACAAAAAAAAAAAAAAAGGCAAGAGTAAATCAAGATTAAAACAGAAAACAAGAAGTGAATCACAAAAAAACATACAAAATCCCAAGTTCCAGGTTATACACTTAGTCCTACCTATTAAAAATTACCATGGTTCCCCCAGTCGTGTGTAGCACAGTTGCTTCTTTTCATGCCCAGAAAACTCCTCCATGCAGATCATTTGGACTCGAGTCAGCTGTTAGTGAGAGGCAACCAGTTTCCCTGGTGACCTATCTGCAAGCACAGTGCCCAGATTGGTTTGGTCCCCTCTGCCTAACTTCAGCTATTTGCTCCAGCCTGCATCCTCAGAACATCTTCAACAAACACCAGCAAAACCTGGGACATTCCAAAATTTCACAATCATAGAGTGGTTTGGATTGGAAGGGATCTTAAAGATTGATTAGTTCCAACCCCTTGCCATGGGCAGGGACCCCTTTCACTAGAGCAGGTTTTTCAAAGTCACATCCAACCTGGCCTTAAACACTTCCAGGGATGGGGCATCCACAACTTTGCTGGGCAACCCGTTCCACTGCTTCATGACCCCCACAACAGAGATTTTTTTTCCTTATATCTAATCTAAACCTATCCTTCCTCAGTTTAATGTGACTACTTGACTTGAAATTATTACATTACCTGACTTGCAGCCATCTGATTTATTTACTTGACTTTAGATTTCAGCCCTAGCTAGTTGAGTAATTACGCCTTTCATTCATCTTTGGGAAATTTAAGTCTGAAGCCTTAGATTCCTAGAAGATCTTAGGTGATAGATGGAGCAGACAATTTCCAGGGGGGTGTTCAGAAATGTGTTCTTTCCTGACTTACCTCCTACCTATGGAAGCATCTGTATTCTCCTGTGCTGCCCCATACCAATAGATAAGATCACACAGCACACCAGGAAAAGAGGTGCCTACAGGTCAGGGTGTTTCCTTGCAGCAGTGTAGATACAGTACAACTTACACTAAGACAATTAACTCAAACTGAGTGGAAAAGAATAAAAAGAAGCCATTATATCAATTCTGGTATAGTTTTCCGCCTCTAACCGGTAAATTATTGGGCATGCTCCATGAGACAACACCTGTCCTTTATTGTGAGGCATACTTTTGATTGGCAAATGAACCAACCTGGGGCAAACAAACAAAATTACTCCTTGTTTAGTAAAATCACCTTTGCCAAGCCACACAACAGAGTAAACAACCTGAAGGAAAACCATTTGTCATAGGCAAATGTATCAGAATGTAAATATTATATGAAGAATGTAAATATCCCTTGAAGGTGCCCCATAAATAGAATGATAGCAAAATTTGTTTATTTGCTCAGGTTCTACATGTATAATATGGTAGTCATCAATCTGTACAGGCAAAATGCAAGCAAAAAGCAATGCAATCAATCAAATATGAAGCTTTCCTGCAAATGAAAGGAAAATTGCTTTTTAGATGATATGCAGTAAAGCACAACTGCATGACCATTGACTTTATCAGCTTGGACACAAGCAAAGCCCACCAATATAAAGAATTTCCCTGTTACTTGTGGGAATTTTTTAAGGTTTATTATTTTGCATATGTCTGACCATGGTGTTTTAGTGCATGGTTTCTTTTTGAGATTTTTGTTTTTGCTCAGTGACTTTATTNCAAAAATTAAACTAAAGGCTTCTATTTCACAACCCTCACATGGCAAATTGCATTAAAGCTGTAGGAACACACCCTCAAAAGGCAAACATGGTGGGGAAAAAGTGCTGCGATCATGTACAGTGAAGAAGCCTGTACAAGTTATTATAATACATAATTACTCAGGCACAACCTTAACCCACAATGAAAGATGGTACTTTTCCTATTTGTCCTTGTTATAAATGCCACAAACCATTCCTGATCCACCCAAACAGCCCTGTTGGGCACATGAGCTATTGGTTTGTACT
>VZTT01031141.1:6288-32195 GCA_013400855.1 Buphagus erythrorhynchus | reverse complement strand
TGCAAGTATTTAGCAGGATGGAGAAGAGACAACAAATAACTTTGACGTACAGCCTGTTGCCTCAAGTTTGGCAATGAAGTGTTCCCAGGGCTCTGCACTGACTTGTTTTTTAATGAGGCACCTAAACATTCTGGGATAAAAATGTGATGGGGTGGTGTCCTTCAAATATTTTAATGTTGGAATAGATGGTCCTGCTGCTGTAACTCTGCTATGACAGCTGGAACTCAGGGAGCAAATGAGTACAGGCTGAAGCATGCAAAAAATTTAGTCTCGTGCCCTTGGTCCTCCTGCAAATCTTCTTCTGGAGCATCTGTTCTGCAGGCTTGCATTTCTCAAGTGTCCACGTTCCTCTAAAGTGAAATGAAATATTAGGAATGCAACTGATACTTTGGAAAGCACTTTCTTCTTATATCTCCTTCTGGTTTATAGTAACATGGAGACTATCAAAGTTTGTAAGGACATGTGCTCCTATTACTATCATGTATAAACAATTCAAAGGCCTTTCAGAGGAGTGGTTGGGAAAAGGCTGTGAATTTTGTGGTGGATTAATTTCAGGAAACTGTTGTATCCAATTTGAGGTTATTACAGCCTGATTCAAAGTTATTATTTAATTATTGTTGGGTTTTGCTCCTCTATGAAGAGCTTCTTTTCTAAATGTGGATGATTTTGATTTAAATATATTTGAATTTCTATGCAAAATATTTGAGAATACGCTGAAGTTTTGTGTTCCAAACACAGCCCTTTTCATACGAATAAAGAAGCAAATGCAGAGAGGTGAAGATAATAGGATTTCCCACAATTTTCTATCTCTCATCCATAAGATTGATTAAAACAATGCCAGAGTTTGGGAAGCAAAAGTACATTTTTTTTTCCAGATTGTCCCATTCCATTCCATTCCATTCCATTCCATTCCATTCCATTCCATTCCATTCCATTCCATTCCATTCCATTCCATTCCATTCCCTCTTCTTCCCCCACCTTGACCCCTGAATTCAAAACAGTAAATATCTGCATGAATTTTGTCATCAAAGTCTGCCTACCAAAACCAGATATCTCCTTTGTCATGGGAGTATGCCTTTTAGTGAAAATCAGGAGCATGATGGAAGTGGTGCTAGATAGAGGAAGCCAAAGGCAAAAATTATCCAGTGTTTGCTGACTGTGCCATGCAGACAGGACCTCAGGCATTGATGGATTTTTAGGTAATACAGTAAATGCACCGAGCATCTGTCTCACACTCTGTTGCTAAAACCTGGTGTTTCTTTTCCAGGTGTCCTGTTTTCGCTGGTAGTTGTGATGTATGTCATCTGGGTCCAGGCCATGGCTGATCTGGAAAACTACACAAACATGAAAAAAATGGATTGCCCAGACTTTGCTGTTTATGTACGTTATGGCTGGTCATTTATGTTGGCTCCTATAGGAGTATTATTTTCTTTATTAGCAGGAATGTTGTTCTTGTTGGTAGGGCGTGATATTTATTTACACTCAGACTAGTCAGATGCTGCTGAAGGGAATACAGCAATACCTGTGAAACTTTGTGACAAGTGTAAACTGGAACACAATTTTGTACATTATTACCATTATGGCAATCCTAAGTGTGCAGGCAGACTTCTGGAATTTCTTCTATTACTTGTTTAAGGGTAAAGGACACAAAACTCAATACAGGAAGAAACCACCTTTAGACCCAACTAGTTGTTTTTAATTCTTTAGAAAGTACACTTGTGGTTCTTCACATTATACTATTAGCAGCATTTTTGTAGGTTAATGAACAGAAGAAGACAAAAATTTTCTGCAAGTAAAACATGAACATGAATTGGCTCAAATCAATGTTTTATACATTTATTTTTTAGCATTTACACTCTAATTCTGTTTGTGGAGAATGGCACAAGGCAGAGGAGAAGGCAAACATTCAAACACAGTAATTCAATCTACCTCCTCTCCTGTTTTCCACTACTTGCCTTAGCTTTAATGGCAGCAAACATGTCTGCACTTCATAAAAATAGAGTGCAGTTGTTCATGCAGCATCCATAGGAAGAGGACAAGAGAGAAGACAATTGCCATGAATGTGTAAAAGCTTAACTGTTCTATTACCCATTTCTTTTCTGTATGCATTTGAAAGCTGTATACTTCTGTATTCTGAAATCCATGTGTTGCATGATCCTGTAAGCCAAAATGCCATAGTACAATTGCTATCTGAAGTTATGCCAAAATTGTATTTTGAATTATAGCATTAATATTTTAATTAAGTTTTAACCCTTTTATTTTTCTGTGGAACAATTGACTCCTCTAACAGATATTTTCATGGTTGTATAAAATTAACTTTTTCCTAAATAAGGTTTATTATCAAGACAATACCTAGGACATGAAAATGTGTGTCTTATGCAGCCTTCATTTTCCTATATATTAAAAATCTGCATTATAGACCAAATCAAACTTGCCTACTAGGCTTGCTAGGGAAAGCAATGAGCCTAGCTAAGACAGCAGGGGAGATGGATTTGGTTCTGCATTGTAGGAGTAGCTGGTTCTGTGTGTGTGTGTGTGTGTGTGTGTGTGCGTGCACATCTGCGTGGAAGGTGGGGAAGGATGGGACTGTATGCACGGTATGGAGGAGATAGTGTTGAGTTTTTACAATGGTGAAACTTTGTCTGGCATTGAGCCCAAACAAAAATTAAATCCATCTGAGAGTGTGCTGGTTTTCACTTTGTAACTCAATGCAGAATAGTTTGGGGCTGATGGGGAAAAGTAAAGGCTGCATGTCGGTTTGTTCTTGTTCATAATGCTTAATTCCACAGCTGTTATGAATACTGAAAGCATTGCTAAAAGGCAGGAAAGGAATGCCCACAGAGAAGATGTGGTGGGCCAGATTGGATGTTACTTCCATTTTGGGAAGTTTTGTGATTGGAAGCTTTCCAGCCTTTCCTGCTACTTATTTATTTTTCCCTCATCAAGATTAGTGTTATACATTATAGAACAGGAAGACAACAAGAGTGGGAGGTAGGGAAGCTGGGACTGTGAGGTTTAGAATAATTACCAATTCACAAAAATATTTTTATTGGCAAATAACACAGTGTTTTTAATTACTGTCAGAGAGTATGATGGGTGAATTTTAACCAAATTTTCATAAGCATATATATATGAACCCCACATAAATGATAGCCATCCGGAGAACATTAGGGTTACACCATAATGCTGTTTGTTAGTCAGGAAATGCTGAAATTAACCCTGCTCGTTGTACATATGGTATTATATTCCTGCCCTTAATTACAAAATCACATACTGTTTCTCAAATAATACATTCTGTTGGAATTTGCCCTCTTTACAGTCTAGGACTCTCACTGGTCACTGTGAAGGTAAACTCAATAATCAAGAGTTATTGACTAGGTACCCCCTCCCAAACCCTGTCTGCTTCTCTGCAGGGGAGAGTTCTTCTCCACAAGAGCTTAGAGGGAGCAATATGCTTGAGCCACTTTCTTGCAGGTTTTGGAAGCTGGAGGAACTGGGAGGTGCCTCAGAGCTGGACCTCTTCCAGCAAACCCAACCATGTGTGCAGCAGCAGCTAATAAACTCTGCAAGGATTGAGCCAACGGCTCCCGTGGCGCCCTTAATTCAGCCCATGTGCATCTTCAGAACTCTTTCCATTATGCAGCTAAATTAGTTACACTTTTGTGTGCAAGATATCCTCTCTTGGAGGCAACCCTTTGGGCCAGACTGTGGATGTAGTGGCCATTGAAATCCAAGATGTTTCTGAGGATTCCCTTAGAAATGTCTGGAAGCCTTTCCAATATCAGTAGAAATTTCTTGAGTCCTCATAAATTTTTCATCCAAACTCATACTTTGGCAACAGTCTGTAGCACTCTCAATTTTCTTTAATTGGATTCCCTCTTAGCGGCAGAACTGAAAGTCAGGTTCCTCCTGAAATGGTGGAGTTTGTTTGCTCCCTCCAAAAAATGTATGTAAGTAAGCACATGATATGTAATAAGTAGTTGCCGCAGACCAAGGGATGATGTTAAGGGTGGTGGGGAGGCATTTCTGAATGGATATTGCCTAAAAGCACAGTTTAACTCTTATTCTTCTGATTTCATTAAAGAGCTATGTGCAGGGGAATGTGCTTGTAAGAACTTGGGGAAGACAGGCCAGCTAAGGAGACTTGCTTTATGGCATTCTTCCAGATATGCTTTTGTCTAGAAAATCCTTGGCAGGGATGCAGGGATTTTCATGAGAGCTGAATAAAATATTGTAAAGAGGATTAAATACGCTAATCAAAATATTCTGTGAAATTGGTCAAAGAACTGTGTTCCTCTTCCTCACAAATCCATACGAGTTTGGGAGTTTTTTTTTGTTTTCTTTTTTTTTTTTCTTAATAATTTCCTAGCTGGCTTAATAGCCTGTTATCATATTATAAGAAAAGAGATTTATTTTTTAAGGAATGTGTTTGGAAGAGCAAGGAAGAAGAGTAAATAAGAAGCATTTTCTGATTACTTTCAGTCTGTAAATCATCCATTTGTCCAGTGCAAACATAGCAAGGGCCATGACTGCCCACAAAGGAAGCAGTGTGAAAATGAGGAGAAGGAGGTAAGAAAGGAGGGAGGAAAGAGAGGTGAGTGTCCCTGTGTTGATGCCGTCTGCCAGCCCTCTGTGCAGCTGTTATTGATCCCTGGGGGATGCACCAACGCAATGTGGCAAAGGCAGCTGCAGACAAGACCAGTCAGAAAAGGATTTACCCCAGTTTATGCTTTTTACTCATTTGGATGGCTGCTGTAGGTTTCACTGGAGCTGACCTTCATTAAATTTGTGGCTGTTTATTGGCATTTACATTAATGAGCTAAAACCGTGTTCTCCTCTGAGGAAATGCAAAAAAAAAAAGCCTGCTTTATTTCTCCACAGGGTGCCTACCTGCTGCCACCAAGACTGTACTCTGTAGTGTGCTAGTAAACTGCTAGTAAGACAGTTGTAAGTAGTGTCTATTGCTATCTTCATTCTTGCAAAATCCTGGCTGCGAAGTATGTTGTGCTTATTATCTTTTAAGAAGTCACATTGAACATCTTAAATGAGCTATTTACCTTCTGATGCAGCAGCTGGCTCTCTTCTGGCTCTCCTGTTCCTATTTGTCCTTTTGGCAGTATGATTCCCAGCCAGTGAAGGCTAGATAAAGTATGTTCACATGAAATTCTGCTGTTAACTTACAGTAAGTCTGAACTGATGCAGCTGAAGTTGGTGGAGACATTGAAATTGAAAACAGAAGTCAGTCATCTATAATCAAAAGTGACAGAAGGGATGAAGAATCGCAAGTACTTACAGCACCACTTTTCCTTCTGTGTCTCTCACTCACATTACCAGTTCAAGACCAAAACTGGTCTGTCTTTCCAGTCCTTATGTGCCTTATCTACCCAGGAAACATATTTACAATAGTGGTCAGGAGAGCCATTTGACTTGAAGGTAAGAAGGAATGGAGGGCTGGCAGCAACTCCTATATTAGACATATCCCAACTTCTGATTTTCCCCTATGTCCCAAAGAGCCCAGAAGGGCCTCATGGAGTGCTACAAGGCTCCACATTTTGCTGTGAGGATAAGGAGAGGGCTTGGAGTACAAATCACCCCACGTTACTTGCTGTAGATCTGTTCCTTCTCTGTTCCTAAAATCTGGCAAGGATGCATTTGGTACAAGCTAGGGAGGTGGGGTGGGAGGTGGAGAGTGGCTTTCGCAGGGAAGGTGCCTTTCACACTGAGAGGCAGCCACTCCGTACTAGGTTAAATCGAGGGAACAGTCTCACTGGTGTTGCTTCACATTTGTCACACTGTTACTCCCCACCTTGTACCCGGGTACCTTAGGAGATGTTATCTGAAAGACCTGGACATGGTTCAGGTTTTAAACCAGTTAAGAGAAAGAGCTTAAATTAATGCATCTTTGAGTTGGAAACACATTTAAACCAGAAAGAAACCCAGAAGGATAATGAAAAACGTTCCCCCCTCCTCTTCTATACCACATCAGATTGACTAATCCTCTGTTATGTGGCTTTACTTTGAAACAGATCATTCCCGTTGCAACACGTTTAATGCTGCCAGCCACCACATGGTTATTTGGCAGCTATTTAAAGCTCAGATCATATTACTCTGTCGCAGTGCTAGGCACCCATGTTCCAACTGGTATACAACTGATCTAAAGAGAAATCAGCTTCAGGTTTTGTTCTCTGAAATTAAATGTGACGGCATGATCTCTATGATCCTTCCCCCCGCCCCCTTTCTCCTTTTCTCTCTTTTTTTTTAATGCGTTATTACTTTTTGGAACATTTTGCTAGCACCACAGGGGAAATTCAGTTAGGTTGTCAGCCTGATATAGTGTATTATCAGACACGTTAGCTTTTCCTCCCTCTTACATTTGCTTAAGAGCTTATAAACCACAGAGAATAAAAAGTGCTAAATAGAATTAAATGACCTGTCAAGGGTAGATATAGTATTTGTGAATGACTTAAAAAAATTCCAGCAGCTTCAAGCACTCCAGTCTCACTGACTCTGCATTATCTTGAAATTTGGCCTCTTTCTTTATTCTTCCAAGTAAAGCTCTTTGATGGTCATTGATCTTTGATGATTCTGTCTTGAACAGGACTAATTTTGTCTTCTCATATTCGGTCCAGAGTGAGATTTTGTATCAGGAGAGGATATTTTTATGAGATATGAAATAGATTTGAAACCTGCTCTTAATATCATAAGACTAATCTTGAATTTTATAAAACATTGAACAAAGTCAAGAAAATCTAGTCTCAAGAAGAATTAGCCAATACCTATGCTGTATTTAGTAGGGAATTTAGCTATTCTTCTAATGGAGAACAGGAGAATTTTCCATGGAAAACAAAGTGACTGATCCCATACCCAGCTCATTGTGAACTCTGATAGATGTATAAAATTCAGGAGCTGGAGTGATCAGCTTGCATTTAACCTCTCCCAGGATATATGGGATAGTGCTTTCAAAGAAGCTCCAGTGGGTCTTGATTAGGAAACTGAAATTTTTTATGTAATCCTTTTTTAACTCCTGTTTTCTGACATCCTGCCCATTAGTACGTCATCATCCTCCCCATCCCCTCTTCCCTGCAATTATGAAAAAACCTTTTCAGGGTTTAAATCTTTGCCCTGAACTTTAAATAACAAGTTGCTAGTCAAAGCAATATGTACAGCATATTCCTGTATGTTCTGGGACTAGTACTACGTAGCTTGGTTCTTTGGCATGTACATCACATAATCCAGTACAAGAGCACCCTTTCAGCCTTCCCTGAGAAGCAGGCTTTAGGGAGGGAAGTGTTAAGCTTCCCTTGAAGCACCTCATCCTTCGAGGCACTGGTGTGCTGTGCCATGCACACAACAGTCCTGCACGTGCCTGGTGCTGAGACGAGCCTGAAGAGCTTTGTGAGCTGCTCCAGGACCCACACGTGGACACCTTAGAATGCAGCCCCAAGACATGTCTATGTGGCAGTGCATGTGGACAACTAGCTTGAAAAAGTTAGCTTAAGTACATTACTCTGCCAGCTGATGGTGGCTGTGCCTGTGGTGTGCAAGACAAAGAGAGAGGGGGAACAATAACCTGGATTACACTTTGCCTTTCCCACAGAAACAAGGCCCAGTGTACCAGTGCTGTGGTCCTATCACTGTAGCTCCAAATGCCTGTTATGTTTTTGAAGTTGCACAATACACCATTACTTTGTGGGTTTCCCCAATGTTAGCTGTACCTGGGAAATGAGACTGGTGTGATTCAGAAGAGAACGTGGTATGTGTAAGTTGTAGCTCTTTAGCTGGATTGATACACTACTATAGAAAAGCTGTGCAGAGTTTCATATTTCCTTGGAAGAAAATTTACTTTCTTCTGACTACTCTCTGTATCTACAGAGAATGCAATCCATGGGAGGCACTTGCTTCTAGTATCTATCAGAAAATAAAAATTCCAGCCTGATTAAAAAAGAACAACTAACTCTCATCAGCTTAGTTTTTCTAGCTCTAATAAAAACCTAGGATTACCTTATTGTAGAAATTATCCTATAGAAATCTGTCGCAAGGCAGTGACATACTTAAAGACAGGATGGTTCTATTGCATAAGACCCTCTTATAATTCTAACCTGTGATTCACACAGTGACTATTTCGATAACCTTTCTGCAGTAAGAAGCATTACTTGTAAGTCAGATGTATGGGAATATTAAGTAATTATATTCCAATTATGAATTGCTGTAAAAAAGCATGTCTGACATTTTTTCTCTGCAGAAAAGAACCCAAACAAACTCTATGCATATTTCAATGGCAATGAAATACTCTTCAGATAGCCCTTGGTAATCTGTGTCCATATCTCTGCTGCTCCAGTGAAACGAACACATCTATTGAAGACTCTGCATGAATCAGCTATGGGCTCTTTAATTTAATTGAGAGCTTCTGCAGTCAGAGGAGGAAGAAATTCATGACCTAGAGTCCAAAGCAGAAGCCCCAGTTAGAAGTTAAGGCCCTACATCTTGGTATCTGAAACTCCTTGATCAGCCATTTGCTTGGGTTATTTGGTCAGATCCTTATTCCAGCACAAACTGCCTGCTCAGTTGTTGCCAGTATGCCTATATGCAGGAATACCA
Source organism: Buphagus erythrorhynchus (assembly GCA_013400855.1). Taxonomy (NCBI): domain Eukaryota; kingdom Metazoa; phylum Chordata; class Aves; order Passeriformes; family Sturnidae; genus Buphagus; species Buphagus erythrorhynchus. Next base: position 23,597 of record VZTT01031141.1, on the reverse strand, counting down.
GTTGATGCAAAAATTGTCTAAAAATTGCACAATAACAGAAAAATATAGGGCTTTGAGAGAGCAATTTATCAAAAAGCATTTGGCCCACACCAGCTTTTCAGTGCACTTGGATCCTGCCAGTGAAGAATGCCAAAGGTGTGGCTTTTAAATTTGGAAAGAACACTTGTACTGTATCAGCGTCTGAACTACTCCAGCGTTAAGACAAATGGTTGGCAAATCCAAACTCTCCCCTCATGAGACTGGGACACCAGCCAGTTTCTTCCTCTGTGAAAGGGAGAATCTGCGTCGTGTTTGTTGAGATTTGTATTTTTTGTTTATCTAAGAGGGAACACGGGTGACATTCACGTCCCCCTGTGCAGCCTGCTGCAGACAGCACGGAAACCCCTCGGCTCAGAGGTGCTCGCTCTCTCCTGGCCGCTCATCACGGCGGGCTGGGGAAGGACGGTGGCCAGGTTTTGGCGAGGGGATGTGTGGGCCGGGGCCGTGCTGCTGTGTGCGCCGTGGGGCCGGCCGGGCCGGGGCGAGCCCGCGGGGTGGCCGGCAGAGCCACGGGGCCGGGAGCGGTGCGGGAGCAGGGTCCCGGGAGCGGTGTGGGAGCGGTGTAGGGGCGATGCGGGAGCGGTGTGGGAGCGATGCGGGAGGGATGTGGGAGTAGGGTCTCGGGAGCCGCGCGGTCGTGGTGCGGGAGAGCAGGGTCCCAGGCGCTGTGCGGGAGCGATGCGGGAGCAGGGCCCCGGGAGCAGGGTCCCGGGAGCGGTGCGGGAGAGCAGGGTCCCGGGAGCAGTGTGGGAGCGATGCGGGAGCAGGGTCCCGGGAGCAGGGTCCCGGGAGCGGTGCGGTCGCGGTGCGGGAGCGGGGGCTGCAAGGCGCCCGGCGGCCACCGGGGGGCTTCATTTCCCCTCGAAAGGAGCTCTGCCGGGAGCCGCTTCCCGGGAAAGCGGCTTGTTAGCGCTAATGAGAGCCCGGCTGTTCTGCTCCCGCGGCTCAGCGTTTGCTGTTAGCTCACGGTTTAGCCATTTAAAGGCATCTCGGCCTCCCTGTTTATTTTGAGGGCCTCACGTCTGTCAGCCTTCACCGAGTAGAGGCTAATACACTTAAGCACGTTTTACCCCTCGCAGAAGCCTTAATAACAACCAAGGCCATTAGTAGGGCGGGACGGCCCCAAATGCTGGGCTAAAAGCTCTTTCCATCCTGCCAGGCTCCTGTGACCGTAGTGCTGCTCTACTTTTCGCAGTAAATGGGTGCCTCAATAATTTCTTGCTTAAATAATTATCCATGAGAGTAATACATATTAATAACTATAATACATTGGGGTTTTTTTAAACACTTATATTCATTCATAAGATCTCAAAGTGCTTTATAAATGAGGTCAGTGCAATTAACCCTATTGAACCACTGCTGCGAAGAGATTCCAGATGTGCCCATAAACTGATGCTGTCACTTGGCATCAGCCAGACAAATGGTCCTCTTTCTAGCACCTTTAATCCAATCTGGAATCAAAACCAAAACAGCGGAAAGCCTCCATATTAGATAAGGTTTTTGGTCACAGAAGCTGCCATTGCCTTGAAGGGAGGAGGGAAATAGCCTGGAAGAATTTGGAAACTGCCCTGCTGTGCTTAAAGTGGTTGGGGATCACTGAAGAACTGAAATAAGGAGAAGCAGCAGTTGGCAAAAACTGGAAGAGGTAGCAGCGACGAGACTGAAGTTTCTTAAGGAACATGTAGCTTAGAGAGCTGTCACAGTTTTTGAGACTCCTGCCCTTCCTTGGAGGAAAGCGTTCCCAGTGATCTGAAAGAGTGAGGGGGCTAAAGCCCTAAAAGGAGGCCTCCAATTTTAGAAATGTCTCTCCTCACCATAATCCCTCCACTTTTATAACATTTTCTACGTATGACATTATACGAACTGCGTAACTGACAAATCCTTCATTTGCATTAGATTTAAGTGGCTTCCCTCCCATCACTCCTCATGGTTAAAAATACATTACAGAAATTACTATCCTGCCTAGGAAAATGTGTGATGACTCTGGTGTCTGTCGTTTATTTCTAAAACATTTTGGCACTTTTCTTCCTGAGTTGTCTTTTCCCTTCAACTTTGAGAGGGGGAAAGGAAAGTGCAGGGTTAGGGCAAGATTTTTCCATTTCCCTGGTTATTGCATGCATTCATTGCAGCCCACATGCCAGGCATGATGGAATCTAAATGTTGGGCAGAAGCAGTGAAATCCTCAGGAGGAAAGGAGAATAGAAAGCACAGAGAAGCCACAGTTTGGGCTGCCATCACAATGACCATATCGAATCAGACCAAAGATACTGGCTCTTTTCTTCTTACACTGCTCAATATTTACAGAAAGACTGTCAGCAAACAGCAAGTGGAGCATGGCCTTTCCTTTCATATGACCTTTCAGCTCCTTCAAAGGGAAAAATTCAACCCTGCTTTCACCTCCTTGCTACATGGGCTAAATTTGGCCCTCTGCATGCAAGCAGCCCTCTGATGTTCTTCAGTCCTTTCTGCTGCAGGCCTACAGCTGATGCTCCAGTGTCTTGTATCAGGGGCTGCTCATGTGGGGTGTTTCTGAGCATTAATCATGCTGCAGACATCCGTTTTCCCTCTGATAAGAGCCTGGCTCAATCTGTAAGGAAAGGAGGGGAATCAATCTGCCTGATTGCCGTAGACCCTTCATTTTGCACTGCTCAGCCCCTTGCCAAGCAGAGCAGCAGGGGAGTCTTCGCTCAGTTGCTCCCAGCAGGTGTCACTATGGAATGGGAAAATGCAATTCCAGGGCTGGGAAGGAAGTCTGGCTGCAGGCAGAGCATCCTCTGACACTGCTGCCGAGGTAGCATGCCACTGTGTCCCGGAAACTTTCATAATTAGATCTGAAGCAGACGCGCTGCCACCCTCTGCTTTCCCTCCTTTTTTTCCCTTCGTCGCAGCAACTATAACAGCAGGTTGGGGGAGATTTTGGTTTTTTAAAAGGCATTTCTTAGCAATGAATGCAGAGACACCCATCTTCATGGATCACTACCCTGTGTAGTAACGCAGCACAGTAACGTGTAAAGTTTCCAGAACTGTTGGTAATTACTGATAAGCCCGGTTCAGCTCTCAGTTACATACAAAGCTGGGTAAACAATGGGAGGAAAAAATTAATTAGAGCCCATGTTTGCTAAAGCTAGCTAGTGATTCCATCTGATCACGTTCGTGCTCCTTTTATTCCCTTTGCACAAACATTTGGGTGGTCAGGTTTTTCTAGCACCTAGGTGTGCAGGGGGAGCTTTAGTCCATGCAAATAAAATCTCTCTCTCTAAGGGCATGGGCCCTTCTGGCAAGTGCTTGCTCATGCTCTGCCCTTGTGTTTGCAGCTGGGAGGGTGTTTGGAGGCCTGAGAAGGTAGAAGTCAGATGCTCATCTCTCCCAGGCAATACTACATGAGCAAAAGCAATGGGGGAAGAGAGAAGAGAGGAAAAGAATGAATGCAAGACAAGTGGGAAGGATGCTCATCTGGAGGTATTTCACATGTTTCTTGACCCCAGAGTACCTTTGTACAGTATGATGTGACAGCAAACACAGACTGTGTGAAGAGGCAGAGGGGAATTTGCCATCTCACAGGAAGTTCTTCTTAGGCATGCTCTGAACACACTGGTGATGTGAACATTTGGCCTGGCTTGGATCACCTCACTTGCTGGGAAAGCTAAGCTAGACCCAGTTCTTAAGAGTTTTATCCTAGTGGGAAGGCTCAATAAGTGCTATGCAGCATCTCAAACACTGCATGGGCCCTTTGTCCGTCCCTGGCTCCTCCTCAGGGACTCAGACAACTTCTGTGTGTTCAGGGGGACTGAGGGTGTCAGAAGATGCTGTCAGGGCTCTAAAATCCATATTGTCCTTTATGACTCGTTGAACTCCCTTGCAATGGTAGGTCTGACTTACTACCATCAAAGCAAGACCAGTCTTGAGAAGGTAATCAGAGCAGATGACCTCCAAATGTCCCTTCTAGCTAAAATAACTCTGTAATTCTATTAATGTGGGGGTCATACTTATCCATATCTTTGAACAGTACCCTTATTTTTCCTGCATCCATTTACCAGTTTTGTGCAGAAGCAATGCCTACTCTTCTGATCAGAGATCAGGAATGTGATCAGGATGAATGTGACATCTCCTCAACTGGTTATAAATATTGTGTACATCTTTCCCTCTTCTGCATCCTCAGAGAAACTCAGATAACTCTTCTGGTGAGGACCATATTTGGTCAAGGACAAACAAGGAATTGAGTGCCCTCAGCATCATCTCCTCACATCTCCATTCCCTGAAGTGCTCCCTCAGAGTCAGTGCATCAGTGACTTATTCAGATTCATCTCCAACATGTAGCAACCAGGTCAGGCAATTATAGCTATGGCTTGATGTTTTGCTGTCAATGAACAGTTTGGTGAGACCTGACATCTGCTTAGACTCATACTGTGTTTCTCTTGTGAAGAAATGCTTGGCAGATGGATCTATAAAATCCTACACTTAAGTGCACCCCTTTTATTGCTGTTGTTCATGCTCTGGTATGCAAAGCTGTGTTTTATGGGGTGTTGGGAAAGGCTCAGATCAAAGCTAATGTGATTTACCCATGATACCTTCAACAAGAAGAGGAGTTCAAAAGATAAGAAATCATCTATGAAGACAATCAGACTTCACATACCTTTTCCTGTTGGGACACAAGATAAAAAAGGGTTTTGGGCAGAGGCCTAATATCAGCCTCTCCTTTTCCCACTAGCACATTGGACAACAAGGACCCTATCTAACTTAGCCTGCAGGATCTCCCCTTGGCCTCCAGCCACAAGTATCTGCCCTGGCAGTATGCTTCTAAAACAAACTCAAAATGTGTGAACGTAAATAAATTATTCCCTCTCCCTATTTGAGACACTTCCAGGAAAGAAAATATCCCTATGTTCTAATTTTTATTTATTCTGAATTCAGTTGCTGGATGTAAGCCATTCTAATTAAACTGCAAACTTCTTTTGTAGAGAGCTCAGATGTTGAAGAAATTGATATCAAGCATTACACAAGTCTGTATCATTTGCACTCATCTTTTTAAATTCCATTGGCATAGAAGAGTAGCAGAAACCACCACCAAACTCCAAAACAAGGCCCCCAGATCTGTTTGGTCTTGCACTTTGGCTGTCCCTGGGGTCTTAATGGAATTTATAAAACCGGGAGCAGAGCCTGACGCAGGGTGTCAGCTGGCAAATGTGGGTGGTACTTGGGTGTCAGATAAAGATTCATTTAGAAATGCAGCTGAGGAGAAGAAAGCCTCCTTCTGTACCCAGCACAGCCTCTGCAAACCAGGTGTCAAATTTGATATTGTGTAACAAGCAAGTGCTTGGCAAGTTGTTCATGGTGCACAGGTTACAGAGGTGGTGCAGCTTTAACACACATCATTGCTCTGGGTGTCCAGCAGAAGACCCTGGGACACTGCTCGCTGTGTGGTAGAGCCTGGGCCATCAGCCAGCCGAGCTGTGTCATTTGCTCAGGCTCAATTAGCAGGTTCAGGCTGTGGATGCAATCCCCACCGACTGCAGTGCCAAGGCACCAGTTGCCCTCAGCAGCTAATAATATAGAACTACAAAGTACAGTTAATTAAGTAGGTACAATTTATTCCATGGTGTGTTCCCTACAAGTGAAATGGTGTGTGGTTTTCTGCTGGCGATGCAGGTTGTTGCTCCCAGAGTTGTCCCCTGGGGTCCTGTTGTCAGGTGCTGATTCCTTCTCTCTGCTCTGTGCCAGACTCTGGGCTGCATCCGGGGTTCAGGAGGCCATGACTAACACCAAAAATGTAAAGTCTTCTTTTGAACTAAACTCCTGGGGAGTCTGGACTTTGGTTGGTTTTTCTTTGGCCATCTTTGACATTTTTTTCCTTCTAAGCTAGGATCCCAAAGATCTAAATGGTAGTTCTCTGCTGTTGGAAAACAGACTAGCATCAGGATTTCTGTGAAAGCTTCCTGCTGATCACTCACTGTCATCCCCACCAGAGGTTTTAAGAGCACTGAGACACACAGCAGCCTAATGCAGAGATTCTTAGTTGGCTTCAGTCGTTCACAGAGTCAGGGAGCTATGACTTATATGTCCAGAGGATATATGGGAAACACTTTAAAAATACAAAGGGTCTTGTTTTATAAGCTTCCAGTGAGTCCCTTTCAGAGAGAAACATGTTTTCCAGACTGTGCATCATGTTTGAAGGAAGACTTTTTGCAACTGCATTATTAGTTTGGGGTGAAGAACGATGCACTGGTACTTTGTAAGGACACTAAAAATCATTAAAGAAAAAACAAAATCAAAACAACATAGGAGTAATTTATGAATGATTGATAGTCATCTGAGGGCAATGTATGAGAAAACCTTGCTTTCTCCTCTGTCTCTGCTTGCTACAGTTTGGCAGCATCTGCCATTTTTCTGGGTCAAGGTGAAATATCCACTTTGTTTTGAGGAGGAATTTAGCATTTTTACAATGCATCTCAGTTAAAATTTTGTTCTTAGGTTGCAAAGAAACCTTTACTGACACACTGTAAACGAGGTGTAAGTCCCTGAAATAAACTCAGACTGGTTTAAGCAGAGACCAGAAAACACTACTACATGTTTCTTTTAAAAGGAAAGAAAATAAAAAATCAACTAATAAACCCAACAGCAAAATCCTGGGAAAGACAGTGAAAGATAAGGATTTCTTTGAATGATCTGGTAGTTATATGTACAGCAAGAACCACTTGTTCATTAATCTATTCTTGCTTTGCTGACATTGTTGAGTAGATAGAAACCAAACTCTTCCAACCTTCTCCATCATTTGCTGCTTCTCACCTGCTTTCCAGTTTGGAAATCAAACACTTAGCTCTCCTTCTGCTGTGGACATTTGAAAGACTTCTGTTGTGTTCTCTTCTTTGAGTTGGTTTCCAGTTCAAATGGCAGTGGACAGGCCATATAGGAAAGGTTAAATGGTTAATTTGCAATTGTTAATTTGGAATTATTAATTCCAGGAGAAAATAGAAGACCATGAATCCTGTGTACTGGGGATGTCACTTGTCAGGAAGGCATCCAGATGCTAGTGAGAACTGATGGACACGTGAAAGACACAGCCCTGTGCTGCTTATGTACCACTGGTATGGGAATAATTGCCCTGCACACATACCTCAGATGTCAGGAAGGCAAAATGTCTGACTGCAACGGTCTATGGTCTGACATAGAACAAAACACAACAAAGCTAGGCGGGAAAAGAGCAAGAATTAGGAGAGCAGTAATAAGATCACACAGTAAGTAACTGCCTACATGCACAATTAGAGGGTTCCAAGCCATTTTAAAGAGGAGTTGTGTGAATAATTGATTTTTCAGTTCACTGGTCAAACTGAAGAAAAAAAACCATTCATTTTGGATTGATCTGAAGCATAAAATTTTATTGGCTTTCTCGGAAAAATTAAAAAAAATGTTAGGGAAAATGATTTGGGGTTGAAGTCAAAGCTAATGATTCATTTATTTGGAGGAATTTAAATGCTCATTAAGTGCATTTTAAATTTAGAGAAGTTTGCAAATAACTTTTGAACAAAAAATAATTTTTTGAAAATATGTGAAAAATATAGTGAGAATGTGAAAATAATTTCTCTTTTTTTTTTTTTTTTTTTAATAATGGTAATTTTCAGTCAAAATTATTAGCAAAATCAAGTCAATTTCAGAAACAATTTTGACCTGACTTGTTTGCCTAGTACCTAACAACACTGCTTCCCTCTGTTCTTCTACTCTTCTTTCACAGGACAGTGCATTTGTTGGAAGGTATGTTGTAAACAAATTCTAAGGAAAATGATGGCTTGATTTTCAAATGAGGATTTCAAACTTACTTTTTTTGGACATGAACAATATAATTCCAAATCTAGTTCTCTGTTATGAAGCTAAGATTAGAGGGAAAAATATTCATGTGAAGAAATAATTTAGTTTTTTATTTTTAAGTAATAAATAAATAATGTAAATAAGGCTTGAAAAATGATGAAAGTTTTACTTAAGCAGTCCATAACACCCACAACTGGCAAAATTACCCATCACCAGTCCTGAGGAAAAAAAAAAAAAGAATCAAATAGCCTGTGGTGTCAGAGTATTCAGATAAGCATCACGGGTTTTCCCTGTAGTTCCAAAGTCACCATCCCTGTGGCAGGCTGGTGCTTACCCGAGGTGCAGAGGGTGGTTTGGGGGTCCTGTGTGGAGCGAGGGTGGGCCAGATCATTGTCTGGTCACGCTGACTGCCCAGGTGTCAGCTCCCAAGGCTGGATCTCTCTTTCTCACTTCCTAAGGAAAAGCTGGCGTGCCTCCTGTGGGCTGTGCTTTCAAGCTTGCTCTTCTTCCTGCAACAGTTCAAAGATCAAAGAAGGAGCAGACGCTGTTTCCCAGGAGCCGAAAGACACCCATCACACAGACCCTGTGGGAGATGCCTGGCAAAGGACCAGAATTTAGTGTTCATTTTGTTTGGTAGCCAGTTTTGTCCAGTCCTTTAATATTCATTGCATTGAAAATATTTTCTCCCTTATAAATACCATTTACTCTTTATTGGTTGTCTCTCTTAAGTGTGCTTTATTTCTGCACATTATACTTTATATATACACCTAAAAGTTCCTAAGTGGATCACTTCTTCTTACATTAGCTGAGTAACTTTGAGCAAGAAAAGGAAAGAAGCTGTCTAACATGACCACCCTTCTCACAACCACCTCTCAGAATCACTGACCTGGTGTATTTGGTGCCCAGGGCCTCTGTCTGAGTTGGGGTGAAATATACACTCACTCACAGGGACTGGATCGACCTCTCCTCACATGAGCTCAGCAGAAGAGCACAGGCAGTTATTTATGGCTCTGAAGCCTAAGGAGCTCTCCGAAATGAAGGCGCCGTGATCTAGTTAGGTTAGGGAAAATAATGGGCACTATACATGTGCTTTGATACATTTGCTTTTCTTTTGATTTGTCTGAAAGCCTCTCATTCTCTGTCTTTCTTCTCCCTACTGTCATTTTCCTTTTTTCTCTTCCCATTCCAAGTTCAAACCTGACTTAAAGAGTTTATGAGGGAGAGACAGAACCCAGAACAGCCATTGATCTTAAGGGGATCAGGTTTCTGCCCGTATCCCTCTGTCCTTTGGGTGCTGCAGAAGGAATTAATTTTTTTAATAAAAGTTTATTAACGACTACCAGTATTGGTTTTTGTTGTGTTTCTATATTTTTTCCCAGAAAAAGTGGAAATAAGCAGTCACACCAAGATGAATTCATAAAACAATTAATAATTATTAAAATAATATCCTCACTGTCATTAATGACCACACTCTTATATTCTTTTAAGGCAGTAGATCACCATATCATGACTTTTGTGGCTCTTTGTGCAAAAGGGAAAGAAAAAAAAGACCAACCAGTTTCTCATGGTGTAAAAAGAAATTGAAACCTGTTTATTTATGACTGGATAAGAATGAGCTGCCTCATTAATGTGGTATAAAATGGGTATAATTCAGCATTCTGTACAATCCTCCATGACGTGTTGACAGGTGCTGTCATGCACTATCACTTTTAGGTTATTGCACTCTAATAGACTACAATTATAGCTCATTTAATATGATATGACAGTGGGGAAGCACGTGCAAGGTTACAAGCAGCTACACTTACAAAACAAGCTGGTGGGGATGTATACAGATACAGGTAAATATTGCAGGGGACAAATCTCCTTTCCACTGTCACACAGCCCAAATGTCTGAGGCTACAGGTCTTATGCATATAGTTCTTGCAATGAAACATTTGTGCCTCGTGTTTTCTCTTATTTTCCCCACAAATGCCAATATTACTGCTTTCAGTTATGCCTCCTAATGTTGCTCCAACAGTCGAAACCACAGCAGGGGGTGGAGTAGACTTGAAGAAAAGCCGAAGCTGTAAGTAGCACAAGATTTATAACAGTTGGCAGCCCAACATCTCATCTCATACAAACAACTCGGTTTCCTTTTGGCGGCCTGCTGTGCCACTAACAAGGCAGGCTACAAAATTCACCCACTGGGTGATGGGGAAAGGCAACACAAAGCACACACCAGCATCATTTTCATATGGTAGGAGAGCAGCAAAAAAGTTGGGCCCTGCGCATTGATTTCAGTCATTAGAGGGGAAAACTGCAGAACTGGACAGAAGTGCTGGATAGAAATATTTTAAACTGGTTAAAAACAAAAGTTCCCTCAGGGGACTTAAAGATTTCTCAACAACATTTCCAACACGAGCATTGCAGGGTTTTGCCAGGGCAAGTTCACACTGTGGCCATGTAGGTGGTATTATAAGCCAAAAAGACGCCAGCCAGTCTGTGTTTTTGTCTAAGCCGTGTACTGAAGTGAGTGGTTTTGCTATTTTCTTGCCTAAAATGTGTTCCAGGTATTGTTTTAAATGCTGAAGTGTTCTCGCACGCTGGGCAACTGTATGATATATTCCTTCTGAGAGTGGCCACACACTTAAATTCAAGGGTTTAAATGTAAAAGGTTAGACGCTGACTCTGTGCAGTGTTTTGCACGGACAGCCAGCTCCCGGCCCGTGCAGCCGCGGTGCCCCGACAGCTGGGCCACGCCATCTGGGCCGGGACCGGGCAGAGCCCCGGTGACACTCCTCAGCCGGCTTGTAAGAAACATCTCCTTTGCATCACAAAGAATGTGCTCGTTCGCTGAAACTCCTTCCCCATCAGCAGCAATCATATGCTTGGCATACCTCCTGGAAGAGCGCACACGCAGCCTCCTCTGCTCCTCTTCTGCAGCATGGAAGGCAAAGCCTGGTTGCCTTCCTCCCTCCCTTCCTGAGCAGCCTCATGTCTCCTTCAGAATTGATTTTTCCCTGCCATTCCTTACACATTTCCAAATCTCCCGCTCCCACCATGTTCTCTGTGTGTCTGCTTTGGCTCCTGCCGTGGGCTCAGTGAAGGAGAAGGGAGGTAAATCTGAGGTCGGGTCCATGATGAGGCTACTGCTTCTCTGCCAGCTGTAAATGATTCCCAGTCAGCCCTGTGTGCCTGAGAAAGTGGGCTTTTCTGACCACAGCTACCTTTCAGGGGAGATGTCCATGTGCATTTCAGCTTGATCATCCCAGCTGCTTGCTATGTCCTGCTGACTTGCCCAAAGGATGCATACTGGAGCCATTGTCTCATACAAACCCTGTTAAACTAACTGTGCCCTTTGGCTCTTCAGGAGATTGCAGTCCTAAAGAAAACAGCACAAATAAGTCCTCTTCTAAAAATAGTGGCATGTTATTTTGCATTTTTTCATGCTGTTTTCTGCCTCCAACCCAAGGGAACTATTGAATTAATTCAGTATACTGGGGTGCTGGAGAGAAAATACCAGAAGTGCTGATAGAATCATGCAACACTTGCCATTTAATATTATTACCAATTTGATGCAGGACTCTGAAAAATTCCTGTTACTCTTCAGGGAAGAACCTCTTCTGCAGAGCAGTGACACAAATTCTGTGGTTCTCTCTGACAATCTCCCATTTAATGTTACTGTTGTTTTCAAATTCTCCTATATAAATAGGAGAAATATAAATCTAAATAAAATATAAGTTGTGAATATTAAGATAATATTAGGATAAACCAAATAATAACTAAATACTTCAACTACATTCATTAGTAATATATGCTTTTAAAAGAGCGTTGATCTCATGTAACAGGCCTTTTGTTTGTGACCAATAGCATTTTTTTCAGTTATAAAAGTACTAAAATATCAAAGATTGCATTAGTATACTAGTGATGTCACCTGGCTAAGGTCTACTAATAAAGTGTGAGTGTCATTGTCTTGACAAAGAAAACTCTGCAGGATAAAAGCTACAAACAGTAGCATCTATTATGCTGCAAACAATATTGCTACAAAAAGGAAAATAAAAATTCCCCAAACCAAAAAGAGAACAGGCTGGGGCTGAAGGGGCACAAAGCAGAAACCTTCACTCCTGAATTTTCTATTATTTTTCTTGTTTGGCATGAAAAGTTGTCTCTGTAAATGAAGGCACAGTTGGACCCAAAGCTTCTACCTCTGATCAGTGTTTGGTTGGTAGGAACTGTATTTTGTTGTTGTTGTTGGGGGTTTTTTTTGGTTTTTTTTTTTTTCCCCTATACCTGAATAAAGATTTTTTTTTACTGATTGGGAATGTTAGGAAGGGGACTAAGTGTCAATGCTGCTTGAAATAAAAATCCAAAAGTGAATTTCTACAATTATCTGCTGAGGTCTCCTGAGGGCTGCCACAGATGGCATGTGATCCTCCTGCCTTGGATGGCACCCAGCAGCTGTGGATGGGGCTGAGGGGTGAAAGGAGCAGAGCCAGGAAGAGCATTAGACATGGAGATTTTCTGCAAACTGGTTGTGAAACAGCACCAGCAGTAGAGTCCCTGTTACAAACTTTGGTGATCATATAACTTCTTTTAATACTTAATGCTTGTAATAAGCACCTTTCTTCCCCCTTCCCACTGTTACTTTCATAGTCCTGGGAAAGCAATTCATTTAGTACCCTTTGCTATGTACAGAAATTCAACTGTGGCTGTGTGATTTTAGTCAAGTTTTCAAGAGTGAAACAATGTGTTTCACCCTGCTACTGTAGAGTGATTTCTAACACATTTCATAAATTTCATTATGAAAGAAAATGTCAAGTAGAGAATTCAAAGTTCTTTTTTTATTGCCTGTCTTCATGAACTGCTCACAGTGGATAATGCCATAACCTCTGCCGGTATAATGGAGCATTATCAAAGGCAGACATTTGCAAACCAACAGGGAGGTAGAGACCTGAAAGGCTTTTTGTTTTGTTTTTAGTTTTGACGAAGGATGATCAGCTCTTTGCAAGTACCTCTACATTTTAGGCTTTGTACTCGACTTGATAAAACCATGATGAAATGGTGAGCATTATCTTTTCCTTCTTTGTTCCTAGGAGCTATGACCTGTAGATTCATATGAATCAAATATCTGGGCCTATGTATGTGTGACAAAAAAAAGTCTGATACATTAGTGGGGATCTTTTTGACTACATGCAGAATTCTTCTATTTTGTCCTTACGTAAGGAAGACTTTGGTGGTAACAAAGTAATGAATAGGGGCATTGCATTTTTCAAATTATACATTTAAGATTATTGAACATTTTAAAAATCAGATTCCCTGTGAAACCAACATTTTATTCCTTGCTATACTTACTAAAATACTGGGAGTTGTATTAAAATTTGTTTAGTTTGACAGATTTCTTTTTCTGTCTCTTAACTTCTTCCATTTGCCTTATTTCTTTCCCATCACCCACCTTCCTTCCTTCCTTCCTTCCTTCCTTCCTTCCTTCCTTCCTTCCTTCCTTCCTTCCTTCCTTCCTTCTCCCCTTTTCCCTTTCCCTTTCCCATTCTCTCCTTCCCTATCACCTTCATTGTTCCTTCCTCTTCCCTTCTTCCTTCTATATTTTCCTCTCCTCTCTGTCCCTTTCTCTTTTGCAAGATAAATCCCATCCTTGCAAATTTATAACTGACAGGGCTGACAACTAGAATATTTACTGGAAAAACAAGAACACACAACAAGACTTCATGATTCTATTTCTCATATATATTTCTTTATGGGTTGTGTTCTGCAGTGTTTGGTGCATGTGTCAGTGGAGATGAAAAGATACTTTACAGGAAAACTGAAATCTATTTCCAATGTCATTGCTATAGCACAAAATGGAATACTATGAATGACAGTCACTCAGATTTCCATAAATGTGGCTCCTCTATAAGCAAAATTCTGAAGTGATTTTTATTTCTAATGTCACCCTTGAAGGCTCTGCAATGTCATTCTCATTTTTGTCAGAATAATTATATTTAATTTTGGGGTTTGGTCTATCAGAGGTCTACAAATTTATTTTATAAGTTAATACTACTCATTTGTCAAAACTAGACAAGAAGCGATTATTTCCCTATTTCCCTTCTATACTGTATGGACATTCTTTAATGGTTAAAATATTATGAGGGGGGAGGAAGAGAGAAAATGTCTTTTATGTGTCTTTTTCAGTGAGCACAACAGTCTTTGTTCAGCTGATGTGGAAGACCAGTTGAACCCTGTGTTGCATGAAGACCTGAATACCTGCCAGTCAAAAAGGAGCACGTTACTCAGTGAGGGCTCTCTAGTCTTGGAAGTCTGAAGTGTGTATATGTGAGAAGCTAGATTTAGAGATTTTTCTTTAGCAGCACATTATGTAGAGTTTCAAAATGAGATCAGTGAAGTCAAATCAACCTTCCAAGTCCATTTCAGGCTTTCTTTTTTATTATTTTTTTCCTCTTTGGACATAAAACACTTCAAATAAAAGTTCTATTAATAAAGCTCTAACCACAGATTAAATATTTCTGCTGACATTATTTGACTGATAATATCAATTTCAAAGTTCAAATTTTAATAAGGTATTACAAAGCATAGGAAGAAACAAGCTAATCAAGCCAAGTTTCATATTTCCCCTCTTTGTATAAAATGATAAGTGAATTTAAAGCTATGCTTTGTCTCTTTAATATCTGCTAAATATGGATGAATTACTGAATATATATTTATTCTTAGCCTCATTTGAAGGCAAATATTTACAAGGCTTTTCTGTTGTAATCTGATTTTAATATCTCAACTGAAAATGATTCATAACATGTGGCTTCAAATACCCTGTAGTTAAAGAGGCCAGAAATTAATTAGCTGATTCTAGCAAGGGTTTCTTGGAACTGACCTTGAAAGAAAAAAAGCAGTACTATTTATCATATCATTGTACATTGTTGTTGCTTGTGCAAAGAATTTCAGGAGTAAATAACAAAGAGTGGCAATAACTTGTGTCTGATCCTTGGTACTGATGTGCATGTGCATCCTTTGGTTTTCTGTGGTTCCTGCAGTAGGGCTTCAAGGGCCAAGTATCTTCTGTCCTTTTGGCATGGAAATTGTTCAGACAGGCATGGGCATGTGAAGTGTGTTGGTGACTGTTATGCAAGCAATGGGAAGCACCTCCCTTTAATCCCTTGTCCAGATTAAAATGCAGTGAGTGCGGAAATATTTGCAGGTCCTTTTTTTCTGCATCTTATAAATATACTCAGGAAGCCATCTGGGAACAGAAATACTCTCTAAGTACCGCTGACCTGAAATGCAAGTGTCTTTGTGAAGTCAGTTTCTCTCCTTCCTTTGAAAGACAATCTTGCTGATGCTGACTGCTAAAAATAAGGACGCAAAATCTTTTCCAGCATCTGGAGTTTTCTGTGCTTTAATCCGTTCATTTCCTTATGTATTGTTATATAGGTATTTCTGTGCACACTCTGATTAATGTACAAATATATATTTTACTCAGTAGGATTAGAATCAAGTGGGCCTGATTCTCCACTTCCTTGCAACTTGCATCGTTAGCTATAAGTGTAGGTACAACCCTTTTAAGGACTGTCATTTCATAAGGAGCTTAAGGGAATTAGATTAACTCCTGCTATGCCATTTTACAAATAGTCTATCTATTGTGAGCTGAAAACAAATCTTTCCTCTTCCTTATTTTTTTAAACTGCTTTTCTACAAACCTGAACAGTGGGCTATCTTCTGTTCCATTGAGGCATCTGTTTCCAAAGGATATTGTGTGGTCTAGGGACAAGAGCATTCTTGTAATTGTGTAGAGGTATGTGTGGGAGTATTAGATAGGTATTTACAACATCTAATTGCTAACCATAAAGGTGCAAATAAGGTGTTTAACAGCCCTTGCACAAAGCACCTCAGACACCTCCAATTCCTGCCATGAGTAATTTGCAGTGTATTTGGGGAGATCTCCGAATTGCAGGGTATGTTCACTGTCTTTGTGTTTTGTGCTGTGTGTTTGTTCTGGACAATGGTTCATTCAACTTCACACTAAATCAGAAATTTGCTTTGCTTGTGTCCATTCTCCTCCCCTCCTGTGAAACTGGGCATCATGGTATGTGTGTTGTCCTCGGTTGCTACAGCCAAGTTATCTCAATGAAGTTGTGTCAATGGCAAACACTGCAGTAGTAAGTGCTTTCATATAATCCTGTATTAGAGTTTAAATATGTATAATCTGCATATTTCTGATACTTCCATTTGCATATTAGGTTGGCAGTAATCATCCTTGGAAGATCCAAACAATAAAAAATATTTTACCATTTCTCAGCAGCAATGAGCTTTGGTTTGTCATGGGAAAGGTCTTCATGACCATTCCGAGTATGGCAGGAACCTGGTACCAGAGTACTGATTGAGCTACAATTTCTAAAGTGTGAACCAGCTCAGGAAGCCTTCCAGGATTTCAGTTTTTCACAGAAAGGAAACCAGGACAAGGTTTGTGTATTTAACCAAAAAGGGATGTAGCTTTAGCTCCAGGATTTGGGTTTTCTCAGCAACTCAGAATCTGCTTTGGTCTCGATAACATTAATTCATTACAAAAAACCTGGTGGAATTTACTCAATATTAAAGCATGAGAATTATGTATGTAAATACACACTCTGTGGGATTTTCTCTTTCCACATGGGCGTGTATGTGCCTGCATGTGTGTTGTGTGTCTCTAAGAGCCCTGAAGGCCCCATCTGCGGGCTGGCAAGAGGGTGTGCTGAGGTTCAGTGATGCTGATGGAGCTGAGGTGATGTGCACACTGCTGGTATCTGCCCCAGTGTGTCATTCATTTTAGTTTGTGCATGAGTAACCTTTCTAACAAAACATAAAGATTTAGGTGTACTTGTAGGACTTTGCCAGTTTGGTGTTGTCCAGTTCTGCATTATTATGCCCTGAATTAATGTATTTAACAGAAATTCTTATGGCAGTAATGGGAAAAGTCAAAACCTTGCCGCTGCCCCTGATTTATTGAAGAGTTTGTATTTCAAGGAACATGAGGGATTTAACCCCACACTTAGCACTTTGGATCAAGTTGCATCTAACAGGAGTAATTGCATTTTTATCAATGAATGGGTTCACTTTAAATAGTTTTTCCTCTTTCCATAAGGCTAGCCTTGGTATATAATTGGTAACTTTCCGTCTTCTATTAAAACATTTTCTGGAAGTGCAAGATACCTTTTGCTCGAGAATGATGTTGATGCCCAGTTTTAGGCAAGCTCATATGCTTAGTTAAAGGCTGTACATTTATTGTTTAAAAGCTGCTTTTATATACAATGCCACATCTTGCATTTTATCAGTGTGATGTGGTCTAACAGCCACAGGAAAAATGGAATATTCTGAGCAACCAGCAACTGCTAGAGGGAATTATGATTTGGCAGAATCTTACTTGTAATTGCTGATCCTGAGCTGAGCCAAGGAAATACGGATTAAAAAAATGCAAAATTATTTGTGCCTTCCTTTTTTTTATTTTTTTT